>CALNHX010003304.1:0-153418 GCA_940337035.1 Agriotes lineatus | reverse complement strand
CATTTCATGTGAGAATTTTATGCTAGGAAATTTAGATTTTAACTGATTCCAGAAATTATCAATACCACATGTAGATAAATTAACAACAGCAAACATGTCATCTACATATCTAAACCAAATCCTTGGGAAATACATTATTCTTAAAATCAGTTTCGAATTTAGACATAATAAGGTTGGCAACAAAAGGGGAAAGGCTGTTTCTCATTGCTGTTCCTTCGTGTTGTTCATAGAATTTTCCGTCTATATGAAAGCAATTCTGGGACATGTAATGGGTAGTTAATCTAACAAACTCGTCAATTTTATTTGAATCCAAATTATTATCCTCAAGTAATTTCCGCAGGTATGTATGGTTTGGGTGACTGGCACGCTTGGAAACAAAGAACACACATCAAGTAGTGAATCCCGCCTTCACCAAGTTCCAAATCTTTAATTTTGTTTATAAGCTCCAACGAGTTTTCGAAAATTATTTTGAGGTTTCGGCAAGTTTCTAAATTCATCTGTTAATCATTTAGGTAAGAGGTAAGTCGGAGGGCTTATACAAGAAACAATGGGTCTCACCGTTTTACCTGACTTATGTATCCTAGGTAAACAATATATTTTTAGCATTTCTGGATTAGAAAGAGTCAACTCATATTTAAGGGCTAGAGTAGGTAATAGATGTGGGACAGGAATTTAGCACGTCCTGTCTTTTAACAATCAAGTTCCTTAGGAGAGTCTTTCAATTCTTTGTAGAGCCCACTGTTAAGCAACTTTATCGAAATAATCCTGCTTATCTAAAATAACAATCTTATTGCCTTTGTCAGCCTCTAGATAAAGACATACCTTGTTATGCAATCACTTAGTAAGTTTATGGTTTTTTCTATTCGATTCGGTGGTTTACCTGTTTCATTACTTAGGTTTTCCGAACTTTAAATTTTGCAAGCTCTTTACAAATTCTTTATAGCCTGTTTGACTAAAGTGACAATTCGATGCCGGCAATGACATCTTCTGAAGGTGGTATAGTATGACCTAAATACTTATTTTTAACATATAAATCTTTATCAACTATTTGGCAATGTTCGGAGATATGGTATTTTTATCCAAATTAACACCTAATTTTCAAGTTTTTTCTTGTGAATAAAAATTGTCTCCTGTAATTTATAATTTCGATTCCATCCCCCACTCTGATCTTTATGCTCTGTTGAAGTTGACACCTGACTGATCGCATAGAACACACCCTCCAGGTCAGATAGCGTTAGAATGTGAGCGAGTGTTGAGTTTCACTGGTGATTTGGTGAAGAGCATATCTTCTGCCAATTTTGTTGACTTAGTCTCTCTTCAAGGCTACAGAAGATGACAACTTAGCTGTCAATAACGTATTTGGCGGTTGTTAAATAATTTTCTGGTTAGGGGTTTTCAACGAGTTGTATTGCTCAACATTAAAAATACCTTTTGTTGCAGTTATTTGACCTTCTAAAGAAAACAGAAGGCTCAGACATCGTTAAGAAGGTTGTTCCACTTTCAGGAAATGTGTGCGACATTGATCTAGGCTTGTCTGCAGAAAACCGAAAAATTATTACAAATGAAACAGACTTTATATTTCATTTTGCTGCAACCGTTCGATTTGATGAGCCTCTGAGAAGGTCGGTGCTGCTTAACACAAGAGGCACGAAATTAATGTTAGAGCTTGCTAAAGAGTGCAAGCAGCTGCAGGTAATATATTCTGCATTTTAGACTCTTGACATTTATAATTTTATTTAGGTATTTGTACATGTGTCAACAGCTTTTTGCTACCCTCATGAGGAAATGTTGTATGAGAAGGCATATCCTCCACCAGCTGATCCTTTTAATGTAATAAAAACAATGGAATGTATGGACGACAACACTATAGATTTGATTACTGATAGGTGAGTTACTTTATGCAGATAACTGTGTGTTCAAAATAGATATATAACGTTTTGTTTCATCATGTATAGGTTACTAGACGATTGCCCCAATGCATATACGTACAGTAAGTCTTTAGCAGAAGCTATCGTGGTTTCTGAGATGGACAACCTTCCAGTCGTTATTGCACGACCTTCTGTAGGTAATTACAGCTTCAAACACTTGGTTACTTTGATAAAATATATTAGGTACATTTTAAGTTGTCCCAATTTGGAAAGAGCCACTTCCAGGATGGACAGACAATTTGAACGGCCCTGTTGGTTTGCTGTTGGCTGCTGGAAAAGGCGTTTTAAGAACTATGCACTGCGATCCAAAAGGATATGCTGATTTCATACCCGTGGATATTTTTGCGAATACGCTTGCAGTTATAGCATACGATTATGTAAATTATAAGTAAGTTAAACAAGATTCTTTGTTGTACTTTTAAAATAATCTCCTTGTACACTTTATATTCGTCTATCACTTCACATATTATATTTTGTGGTTTGTATATATATCAGCTTAAAACAGACCATCTAGGTCTTGAGCTGTGTAATGTCTTTCCACTTATTCCTGTCCCTTGCTAGTTCTCCCCAATTTTTAATCTGCTTATCCACCAGGTCTTACTCCACTGCTTGTATCCATCTTTCTCCAGGTCTTCCTTTCTTCGTTTTCCCTTCTGGCACCCTCCAGGCCACATCTTTAACATTTCTTCCGCCCTCCATTCTTTCCATTGTAGTCTTCTACTTTTAACGAATTCCCCCACTGACTTTTCTCCATACAGTTCATATAACCTTGTACTTATTCATTCTTCTTTCCCATCCTAGTACTGTATTTTTTCCACCTAGTATTCTTCTTAAAATGTTTCTTTCCCATATTTCTATCTTCGATTGGTTTTTCTGGTTCATAACCCGCTTTTCACATCCATAGGTTAGTGTTGGCGTTAGCACTGACTTGTAAATTCTAAGTTTTGTATTTCTGGATATCTCTTTAGCTCTTAGCACAGCTTCCTGCACAGTTATCACTTTTTGCTACTCTTAGATCGATTTCACTATCTTCTTCGCACTTATTGGTAACCAAGACACCTAGGTACATGTAGCTCTCCACTTCTTCAAATTCCAGCACACCTTGATTACCATTTAGCTTCTTAACCTTGAGATTTTGTTTTATTAGGCTGCTGATCTTGTTCTTGAGTTCCATGTATTTTGTCTTGTCTATATTGAATTGGAGACCCATTTTTTCTGCAGATTCTTTTAACTGTTTTGCCACATCCTGGAGTTCTTTCCTGCTTCTTGCCAGTAACACCACATCATCCGCGTATGCTAGGCACTGGTGACTCCTAGAGAATAAAGTTCCTTTTCTATTTATCTCACTATTTCTAATTATCATTTCTAGGACCAGGTTGAATAAAACACACGATAGCGGGTTGCCCTATATTAACCCTTTTCTTATTTTAAATTCTTCGCTATGTTTCATATTAAACTTAACTGATGCGACTGTGTCTTGGATTGTCATTTTTACTAATCTAATTAGTTTGGCTGAAATTTTCAGTTCTTTTAGCGCGTTCATTAACTGTTTCCTGCTTACATTATAAACAGCATATGAGTTGGAACATTATATTCGTAACAGCCATATAAGATCTGCTTTAGCATGAAGACTTGATCTGTTGTTGATCTACTTTACATAAAGCCTCCTTGGTAATCTTCCAGTGCTGTTTCTGCATACTTAACTACTCTTCGTTTTGTCAGGGTGGCTAGTATTTTGTAATTGACATCAAGCAGTGCAATTCCTCTATAATTTTTGCATTCCGTCATGTCGCCTTTTTTGTAGATTAGTAAGATCACTGCCTTATTCCATGACTTTGGCATTGTTTCCTTTCGCCATGCTTTAGTTATCAGGTCTAGGATTTGTTTCTGCATAAAATCTCCACCATACTTCAAATTCTCAGCTGTTATTTCATTATCTCCTGGTGATCTATTGTTTTTTATTTTATTTTTCCTCTGTTTCTTCATCATTAATAATATTTTCGTGGCCTCCATTTTTTTCCTATCCCAATCCTTCATTTAGTATTTCCTCAAAGTATTGTCTCCACCTTACTAACATTTCTTCATCTCCTCCCAATAAGTTGCCTTCCTTATCATTAATGAATGGCGTGTTATTTCGGTATCCAGTTCGTATGTCTTTTAGATCTTTATAAAAATTTCTAATTTCTTTGGCTTGGCATTTATTCTCCATCTCCTTTATTTGATTTTTAAAGTGCTTTTTTTCTTTTTCCTTAGGGTCCCCTTCACCTTTTTCCTCTGCCTAGCATATACTTGGTAATTTTCCTTGGACGGTGTTTGTAGCATTTTTTGCCTAAGACTTTTCCTTAGCTTTAGCTCCTCTTCGCACTCCACATCTAACCATTTTTTTTCTTTTGCGGTTTTTGTTTTGGGGTCTTTCTTTGTAATGCGTGCTTTATTGATGATTCCAGCCTTCTCCATCTCCCCTCAACACCATCTTATATTTACGTGCTACTTCCTCATTTAGGAGCGCACTTACATTGTATCTTTGTCTTTTCTTTATTGACCTTCTTTTCCATTTTACTACTTCTGTCTCTTTCAGCTTTAGTTGTACTCCCACAAAGAAATGGTCCGAATCCGCCTCAGCTCCTCGGTATGATCTGACTTTAGTTATGATTTTCCCATGTTTGATTGGTTTCTTCCCGGTATTGTCCATATTCCTTTATGAATTTCTTTTCTTGGGAAATGTGTACTCATTATTTTAGATTTTTTTCTATTGCTAGCGAGATCAATCTTACACCATTATCATTGCTGTCTGTGTGCTTGTTTTCTTCTCCCGTTATCTTCTGGTAAATATCTTCTTTCCCAACCTTTGCATCTGCATCGCCAATTATTATTATGATGTTTTTCTTTGGGATGTTGTCTATTTCTTCCTCTAATACCTTGTAGAACAAATCTTTTATTTCCTCTTCTTTTTCTTCAGTGGGTATTATGGATATATTCATTCTTCTATGCTTTATGGTTAAAATGCACATGCGATCTGATACTTCTTCGAAAATCTTTACTTCTTGCTGTATCCTTGGGCTTATCAGAAAGTCTGTGCCAAACCACCCTCTTTGACTACCACTTCTGAACAGTGTGTAGTTATCTATGATTTGTATACCGTTTCCTTTTAAGTGTGTTTCTTGTAGTGCTACTATTTCCATCTCATATGATTTTATTTCCTGTACAAGATTTTATAATGCTCCCTCTTCGTTAATTCCTTGGAGGTTCCAAGTACCTATTTTTATCCTTTTCGATTCTTTCTCTATGTTTAGTATTTCATTTTTTTTCCATTTTTATTGCTTCGGTCGTTTTCCAATTTTCCAGTCCTGTACATGTTTTCATTACTCGTTTTTTGGAAGTCTTTGTGTTAATTTACTTCGTTCCTTATTGTGCTTCTCCAATTTTTGGGTTTCCTTGTTCCAGTTCCAAGTTCCTTCTTCACTTATCATCTTCTGGTAGCCCACCTTGACTCTTTTTCCCTTATCTGATTCTTCGTTGGCACAATTTCGGATTATTGCTTGTATTTTTCTTTCTTCTGTTGTCTGGTCATCGTTTATGTATACTTTTCCTTCGTGGCTTCTTAATTTGCTCTTGTCTCTCTTGCTGTTTAGCTCAACCAGGCAGGTTTTTTGCCCTAGTTTTCTTGCTGTTTCTGCTTTCAATGTTACTCCCAAGTTCCTCTCTATGAACCCTTCCATTTCTTCTTTTAGTATTCTTGGGTTGCTTGATTCCATTTTAATCCCTAGGATCACAATGGTTTTTCTTCTTCCAATTTCTCAATTTTCTCCTTTGCTATCAGAGCTTCCTGCTATGTGGTTTGTACCGGGTGATTATAAATGCTCTTCCATCAGGTTGCCTTTACAATAGTTGTTGTATGAATAATATGTTGGTGGCTCTGTAAGTCTATGTCAAATTCGAAGTTAGCAGGTTAGATGGAAGAGCATTTATAATCACCTGGTAGTAAAAAGCATACGGCTGGTCTTATAAAGACCACTAATCTAAGCTTAACTTTAATTCGTTGTTAAAATAAACAAAAGCCCACCAAAATGTTAGTGCTTATAATATTTTCGTCACTAGTAAAGAAATTTTGATGCACTTTTGTTTATTTTAACAATGAATTCAAGTTAACCTCAGATTAGTGGCCTTTATAAGATTGGCTGCTAGTGTCAGAGTTTTCAGATTAAGCTAGCGCCTCTAACGTAATTGTAGTACATGCCCATGCTAGAAGCATATACTTATACCGGGTGATTATAAATGCTCTTACATCAAGTTGAAATATTGGTTGTATGAATAATATGTTGGTGGCACTGTAAGTTTATGTCAAATTCGAGGTTAGCAGGTTAGGTTTTGCGTCATTTTTCGACAAAGACTGACGCAAAACGTAATCTACTAACCTCGAATTTGACAGACTTACAGTGCCACCAACATATTATTCACACAACAAATATTTCAAAGGCAACTTGATGAATAAGCATATATTTCTTTACTTAAATCCCCTGAGTAGAGAATTTTTTTATCTTACAGAAAACGTAGGGTTTACAACTGCGTAGCATCCTCTTTATGTAGATTTAATTGGACAGAAATTATAGACATGGGTAAGAAGATAGTCGAAACTAGAATTCCATTCAACTGGGTTGTGTGGTACCCGGGTGGCACCATGAAAAGGTCCAGATGGATTCACTATATATGCGTAGTTTTGTTTCACTACATTCCAGCACTTATTTTAGATGGGATAATACTTCTATCGGGAAATAAACCAGTGTAGGTAATGTATAAATGTCGCAACTAAAACCTGCAAGTTTAAATATTTAAGGTTGTGGAAGGTACAGCAGCGAATAACCAAAGGCTTCTCTGTTTTCGAATATTATGCCAATAATAAGTGGAACTTTAGCAACGCGGACAGTCTTGAAAGTGTGAGTTGGATGAATGCTACTGAGAAAAGAGTATTCAAAATTGATGCAGACGGGCTGGACCTGGAGGATTATCTGTTTCATTGTATCCATGCAGCTAGGCTGTACATGCTTCGTGAAGGTGACGAAACTTTGCCAACTGCTAGAAGACATATGAAAATGTAACTGTGATATCACGTTAGTTTGATGAATGCATATTAACCATTGTTTTGTTTTCAGAATGTGGGTTGTAGATCGACTTTTTAAGTTGCTAATCTTATTGGCTTTTGGTTACTACATCCTATGGTCTTGGATTCTGCAGCCTGCCATGAAAGCTATTTTCTAGGAAATATAACTGCAACCGGGAAATTATCAATTTTTTAGCATATACATATCGCTGCGTGATTTTTATGTATTATTATGTCTAGTTTCTTTGTTATACTAAACAAATAAATAATTAGATACTATTTCATATGATTGATTTATTTAGTTCCGATTTGCTTTGTAATAATCATATATTGCTATTACATTACATTATCCTGTTAGATTTAGAACACCTACTAACACCATTAATATATTTTTAAGCAAATCCCCATACAGTAGCCTAGCGTAAAACAGAGTAGGGGAAGGTGGGGTTAACTGGACCGCATTTTTTATTTATTGAATTTTATTTTCAGTTTTAAATTTATCTAAGTCTAATTTTCTAGAAGTGAATCTTGTCATGTAAAAAATCGGCAAAAATTTTACTGTTACAATATCTTGTACCAAATTACATGAAATAAAAAAGTATGTAAAGAAAGTTTTGGTCCAGATAGCCCCACTGGTTGGGTTAACTGGACCAATTTATAAAATGTACTACAAATTTCTCAAATATCCTGAGGACCAAATTTGAACTTTTTTTAACATTGCCCAAATTCTTATAAAATGCATAGAAATTAGTCGGGTTGAAACTCGTGGCTCGATTTAATGACGTCTGTTCTGGGGTACGTACAGATAAGTTATAGCGTTTTCTGAACTGGATCAGATAGTCCTCTTCTGCCATTTTAAGGTGTTCACAATTTTGGCTGATCACCTTATTATTTGCAACTGCAAACTCAGATGCCAGACGTCTTGTTGGCATTTTGCTTAAAGTATAATAGATATTGAATGTCGTTTTTATATATTTCACCAGCAAAAGCTCTTCTTCGATGGTAAAAACTTAGAAATTTTCTTTTTGAGGACGAAAGTTAACTTTATTTGGGTCATCTGCTGCTCTAACTTTATCCAGATATCGTTTTAATGTACACTTCGTGGTATCCCAATACTTGTTGATGCCCGTCTATTCGTGAAATCACCATGAACAATTAATTTTACTGCATTTTGTAATTCCACTTTTGAATAGAAACGACTCCCAGTGGTGCGTTTACGACTTCTCAGCATTTTCTATAAAGAAAAATTAAAATGGGGTTAAGTGGACCCCAATCATTAAAGGTTCAGTTACCCCCAAAACACATGGCAGTTCTACATGCATGTTTCTCGGGAACCCCTTACATTATTGCACTTTAGCTTTCCACTAGCTTTTTGGCACTAAAATACGAATATCAGCAGAGAGAAACTTAAACTTACACTTCCACAAATTACTCATACAATATAAATAATATGTAGCGAAAAATAATTACTCTTGTACTCTGTCAAATTTCGTTTTTATTTTGTGGAACTAACACGACCTTTGCTACTTCAATCATACTAACATCCACAGTAGTGCCAATCATAAGGACTCCAAATGAAATGTTGGTGGGAAATTCAAACAAGCAAAATTAGTTTGAGTGCAATGTTCCAGTCAACCCCAAGGTTCAGTTAACCCCAAACTCCCCTACAAGATGTAACAATCTACATTTCTATAGAATTCAAAGAGAAACATAAAATTTCTGTAATTGTATGTATACAATGTGACGTCGTTTGCATTTTCTTTACTTATTGTTTTTTTTTTTTAATAAAGGGAAATGATCCAAGCAATACAAATGTATTTGTTTCACGACTGGAGTTCACAAACTATATTTAAATAATGTTTCTCTTCTCGTGTTTTGGAAAATCAGCGATGTATCTATTACCGAAGATGAGTATGTTTTTTCATTTCTTTAATACTATAGCATTACATAATGAAATATTAGAAACTATACTGCTACGGTCGTCATTAAACATTTGTCATACACTAAGTCTTTCAAAACAGAGACGTAAACCACGGGTAGAATGTTAAAATGACTTAATCTAGCTAATTGGAAGCGTACATAAAAAGTTTGCATTGGATGACAAAATAGGGGTTATAAATAAAGTCCGTTTAACGTAGCCGTTCCTTTTTCGTTTTTGTGAGAACTGATTCATACACACAAAGATGCTTTTCTGTTCGATTTACAGGTTTTCATATATACGAAAGATTTTTAAAACACTGATATTTTACACAATGATAGATGTAGGTACTTTACTTAACATTTTCCGTTTATTTTAATTGTAGTCAGAGGCGTAGCTAGAGATCAGCGGGCCCTGTATCATAAACAGCCAAGTAGCCCCCCACCCCCACCCCATCAGGGTATTACCAAATAAACTTATATAAATACGAGCTCAATTTTTATTTTTTAACGAAACGAAATATAATTATAAAAACTAATTAAAAAGTAAAATGTAATTACACATTGTTCCTAACGGACATATTACGTAAAAAGAAGTGTAAATCATAGTTTACAGTTTACATATCATACCTATATGATAAAGCACAGCACTACATGCCGTGTTAAACGGGAAAAAGTAACATGGTTACATTCGACCGTTACTATTTTCGGGTTTTTGTAAGCAAACTTCCCATTACTTTTAATAGCAATATTATGAAATAAAACAATTACTTATTATGCCTATTGGTTGGGTTTTTAAAACTATGAACACAGGTATATTTCATTTAATAATAAGGAAGATTTATTATTGCCTTGCTGAATGAGCCCAAACTCAGCGTTTAACACACCATTAGAAATCTATTTTCTGAGGTCACCGCCCGATAAAGTACGGGTGGCATTCGTGCCAGGAAGATCTGCACGCATCTAACACTAACGCGCGAAATTTTAAATGCGGCATAAGCCGCTGGCAATGGCCAATATCTACATAAGTAAGAAACAAGTAAATGTTAAACAACAAGAAACAAGATTAAAGTAAATAATAATTATTTACAGATTTACTCTCCAAACTTTTTTCTCGGCGAAAATGTTTATAAGATGTTCCATATTTGGAGATTATTTTAATTTTTTAAGCTCTTCCTTTTCAATAGTAAATATGGCTAAATCCGGTAACTGTTCGAGTGTCATCGTAAATCTTAAGTAGTTTTTCATAAGTTTTAATTTTAAAAAGCTTCTTTCTGCTATGTAACAGGAATTTTCAAAAACAAGCAGTTATTACCTCTGGAAAGTTTGAAGCCATACTATTAAATTTTACTAATATTAATCCTATTAATTCTTTATTCGTATGAATCTGTTCAGGAGACTGCGGCTGAGCGGCTGCGCAGGAGTCGAGAGCATTCTATTCGTCATTGGAGGGGGGGTGGGGGGAAGAGTCAAATAGCTTCTGCCTATATAAACCTAAATTCTTAAATGTGCCCTGCGCAAAAGTTTCCAAATTAAATTTATATGATATGGGTGCCCCAAAATTCGCGCAAAAAGTAATTTTGATAGACAACACAGCTTTTTAGTTGCAAATTGTAAATTTTTTATTGATTCATAAAGTATACAGTATAGGGTTATGTATGGAATGGCATATCGGGTAAATGGCTTCCACCGCTTTGCTAGCACATACACACCTTTTTGTCGAAATTTTTCATGACCTTTTCGCATAAATGTGGTTGAATTTCCTTAATACAGCGCTCAATTTCCTCCTTCAAGGCGTGGGTGGTCGTGGGCTTGTTCGCATAAACCTTATAATTCAAAAAACCCCAAAGAAAAAAGTTCAACAGCGTTAAATCGCATAATCTGGGCGGCCAATTCTGATCACCAAAACGGGAAATTACACAACCAGGAAATGACTCGTGCAGTAATTGAATTATTTCTCGGGTTGTATGGAATGTGGCACCGTCTTGTTGAAACCACATGTAGTCCACATCCATATCTTTTAAAATTAATTAATAAATTAAAATTAAAACAAAATATTTTTATAATATTGCTCCACATTGAAAACGCGTTGTACTTTCGTGTAGCGCTTCTTTTTAAATAACCCTGAATTGTCAGCTGTCACGCTGTCTTTTTTTTTTCGTTCGCCACACTTTACCGCACAAATGGTGCAAAATTCAAATCTTGCGTAAATTTTATATTTTTTTTAGAGCTTTGGTGCTGATGGGCCTCCTGGCTCGTGGGCCCTGTATCATTGATACGGCAGATATAACAGTAGCTACGCCTCTGATTGTAGTATATTTTATATTTAATGTAGGTAAATGTGTTCGGAAGATCTATAAATATAGGTACTAGGAAAATATGAAGACTAAACTCTGACTTGTCGAAAACAAGTTCATTACTAGGGTGGAACAGTGTTAGCCGAAAAAGTCAAAATCTTCTATTCAAATTATTGAAGGGGGAGCAAGAGTTCAGCAGTTAATCAATTGATTTACCATTAGATACACAGTAAGTTGAAATTATAATTGTTTTCGGTCGACTCTTACTAATCGTCTTCTAAATAAAACCATATAATTAACTCCATACAAACAAGTCTTTAAATAAGAAAATTATTTGTTTATTTAATCCAAAGTCCGTGTACCATTAGGGATTGGACTGTATGTTACATAATACAATGCAAATCTTAGGTATATTACGTACTTTTATTTTTTCTTTTCCATGCGTTTCTGTCCCGTGCCATTGCTTTTACTTCACACCAGTGTATTCCCCGTTTTTCTGCTACTTGTCTAACTTGTTCTTCCCATCGTGTTCTCGATCTTCTTACATCATTTCTTACTTGCATCCTGGCATCGTATACTTCTTTGCCTATTCTGTCGTCCTTCACTCTATGTTAATGATCTAGCCAACTTAGCTGTCATTCTTCTATGACTATATCCATGGGTCGTACCTTTAGGTCTTCTGTTATTACCGTGTTTCTTATACTGCATTTTCCAGTAATCCCTTGAATTTTGCTTAACAACCTCATATCTGTGGCCTTCATTCTGCTTTTATTTCTTTTTGTTAGGGTCCAGGACTCACTACCATAGGTTAGGAAGGGTCTTACCACTTCTGGTATACCAGTGTTTTCATCTCTTTGGTATCTCTTCTTTTACGAGGAACGTCTTTCTGAGCATATTATATAGCTTTCCTACTTTTCCTATCGTCTCTGTTATTTCTTTATTGTTGCCAGGTAATTACAGCTTTTGAGTTGTTCCAATGTTTGTCTATTTATTTTTATTTTTGTTTTATTCCTTTATCAGACATTATCATTGTTTTGGTTTTGTTCATATTTATTTCCATGTTTATTCATTTTTGTACTTTTTTGCTGGTCGTTTAATTTATGTTAAAATTTTTCTTCAGAATCCGCCACAATCACCATGTTGTCTACAAATAGCATTTTTTGTACTTAGTTGTATTGTTTTTATCTTCCAAAATCCCATTTTCATATTTTTACATCTTTCTTTGCATTTTCTTCTGACTTCATCCACGACTATTGAAAATAGCAATGGGCTAAGTACCTACTCTTGTTTCAATCCTATCTTAGATGTAAATTCTTTAGATTGCTCTTTGTTTGTTACTTTGTTTATGTTATTCTTGTATAGGGCTTGACTATTTTTATCAGCTCCTCCTATACTCCTCTTTTCGTTAAGCATTCCCAGACATCGTTTCTCTTTATCCAATCGAGAGCCTTCTTCCTTTCCTTATTAATTTTTCTCCAAATTGTCTTAATGTGAATATTAAGTCTAGGGTATCTCTACGTCTTCTAAACTCATGCTGTGCTTCTCCTATCGTGCCTTCTATTTTTTCTCTAGGCCTATTTTCTACTATTTTTATGAAAAATTTTACTGGTGTACTCGTTAAGAAGCTTGCTCTGTGATTCGTGCATTCTGTTAGATGAAAAATTTAACTACGACATGAACACAGTTTGTTAAAGTCGAAACTCGATAAATGACATTAAAGTCCACACATTGCTATAGCCAAGCGAATCTGGTAAAGACTAAATTAGTTGTGAAGACACTTCATCAAACAAAAAGGCCAATCTCACCGTAATTACGCCTCGACAGTCCTGTAACAGGAAGTTGGCCAGCTAGAGCTAAGTGGAACAGGGGTTCGATTCGATACAATGTAGCATAGGGCGAGATGCTGTTACAATGGTTGTTAATGGTAACAGGCGCCACGGATTTTCAAGGAAACAACAAACCATCTCTCGTGGAAATTCGAAATAGGAGGGCAGTTGCTTAGCTTCGGTGTCAATTGTTTAAGACGTCCCAGCTTTTTTATCCTTGGACCTACCTATGTGATGGTCTGCTTGTATCTGCCGAGACACCTTAGAAACATAATACACCAAGGAAGAATACATATATAAATAAACAAACAAGTCCAAATAACACAAATAAAAAGCAATATAGATGAAAATAAAATTGAACCTATTAACATTAAATAGGAATGTAAATATTTGACATTAAATAAAACGAAAGGGTTAGTACGCTTAATTAATTAACTAATAAACTGCTTATAAAACAAGAGGGTACACCCGCTGCGTTAAACAACAGTTGGGAACAAAACTAAACTAAAGGCTAAAAATAGCCATACGTTCTAAATGAATTAGGTCACTCGTACTAGTCTAAAAATACTCGGGGTAACCATCAAAAATGCGTCACTAAATGTTTATGAGGGCATATAACTGTATAAATTTGATCACTACAGGAAAACCTAAGTCACAATACCTGTTTCAATGTTCGATGGTGCGTTTTATTAAAGTACAAGGCAACTGGGGTCTTACAGCGAACCGCAGCTTTGCGAAAGAAATGCGTAGCGGGTAACGGCTTTTTCAATCTAAGTCACAATTAACTTGGGGTGCAATGCAATGAAAAAATGAATACCAGTAGATGAGGAGCAGCGCACAGATCGCCTCGAAGACGAAAATTGAAGGTAACGACCAATACCACCCTTCTTGGAATGGGCAAAACCTTTCTTGTAATCGGAGATCCACCTACGGATAGCGTAGTTTACAAAAATGTAACGGTACTACTATGAAGGTTTGTGGCTTGAACTACAGCACGTAACACCACCTTGTAGGCAATTTACGACCGATCTTAAAAACACACCAGAAACTACATTTGCCACACGTTGATTGCAGGTACAGGTGATGAATAATCACACAATGGACGGGCACAGGCGACGGCTTAAAAAGGGTGCAAACGAATCTGAATGGGGCTCCACGGCGACTAAGGCGACCGTGGCGGCTGAAAGCAGTCAAACTTGCGAAGCTATAGCTTGAAGGTGGAAGCGTGAATGCCTCAAGACCGGAGGACTTCGTGAATGACGCTTGCTGGCTTTGAATGCATGCAACCGTAGCTGTAAGCCTGTATGGGGCCCTTCGGTTTACATCTTAAAATTGCAGCTTTGAGCACGTTTGGGGACACCGGTCATCACCTCTCCGGCATAAGCGTAAAGCTCTTAGTTAAATAGTGAAATGGGTTAGTAAGGATTAACTATTTAAATTGCGTAACGCGTTAATCTATAAAATATGCGTTAAAATTGCCATTAAATACCAGAATGAATGGTGAACGGTATGAACACTGAATCACTCAAAACACTGGTTCAATAAGCAGCAATAAAAGGCAGTAATCAGCTAAACATGGTACAATTGCGACACATACTTCAAATGCTACTACATAAACTTGAATAGAATTATATAATCTGACGGTAATAAACTTCAGCTAACAGGTAAACAATTATAAAAGGTTCTGCAAACGCAGAGATATTCACAATGAATATAACAATGACTGCAACGTCACGCAAATTGTCTGTCACTTCGGTAAAACACTTGGTACACTTGAAATTCGCACTGTAAAGCTACTACGATATTACGATATCCTTCAGAAGCTTGTCCTACGCTACTGCACACGGACGCTTTCCAAAACATGCACAAGACATCTAAGGAGACTGCACAAAATTAACGAGAAGCGGCTGGCCGATGGGACTAACCCATGGGAATTATCCTCTAACGAGACACAATCGAAGCCCGCTGCGAAAAATTGGCAGGACGGTAATAAACGGTAAACGGGAGCTTCGCGAAACATGATAAGCCGATACTGGGTTTTCACTGAGAGTAAGCCAAACGATGTTTTAGGGGTTGCTGCCCCACGATACGAAAACTGCAAAGCTCCCAACGTAAATAACAAAGTTAAGTTCGCCCAGCAGCCAACGCTACCACGTGTAGTACAATGAGTATATGAAATGCGGAACACAAAGCTTAAGTCACAACGAGATGGGTTCGAATAACGAGATTAAAACATACGAAACACCCACACAGCAAGAGAACGAAACGTTAGCCGATAATCACGCAATAAACAAACGTAAGTCTCTCCTACGCCACCTCGAAGAGCGCGTGGCTGAACGACCACTTTCAAATCGCTTGTTGCTCCATGCAACGCTGGGTCACGTTTGATTAAAAAACGCGGACCACTCGGCACACGACAAGCAGAGGGGCAAAACCTCCTACTCGCTCTCACAGAGACACGGTAACTGTCTATATTCTGGCTGAGAACGTAAGCGCTTCTACAACAAATTCACGTCTCCAGACTGGTCGATAAGAAACATGTGCGTGGCTTTTCTATTCCGCCAATATGCCCGAAACAGCGATAACACGGAATGAGTACGTTTAAAACTGCTGACTGCAAACGCATACTTTGAAATACCCATATACATTCGGAATCGTAATTCGGAACCGAGAAAATAATGCTAAATTAGCCGTATGGTCATACAATTAAAAATGTCCTTACACATTACCGTATTTGAATATAATTAGAAAAACTATAGTGAACAACCCTGGGTGCTAATACTATATTAAGTAGGTTAAGGTAACGACACATTGTCGACACGTTACGTGTTGGCACGTGTGCTCACGTTGGTACACAGAACTGTGACGACACGCGTCGTAGACACACTGATAAATGACACATACATTCATGTGTTAGAGCCTATATTGCTGCAAATGTATGTAGCGTAGTGCATCATTCGTGCTGTAAACATGGATTGTGTAAGTTCCATGAGTTTTCACCACCGATGATGTCATACATTCTCTATTAACCTTTTAGTCTTTAGAACATGTGAAATAAACCTTTATAGGTACAAACATTAGGAGCTTGTTTAGAACAGCGTGACAGAATAAGTAATAAGGAAAAATGCTAATGGAGGTTTAATGGATTGTATAGAAGGATTAAATATTAAACTGAAAGTTTGCTCTTAGTGCTTTGCATACCAAATTATATTCCATTTAGAGTTTGAAACAATATTTGGATTCTTAGAAATTTCCCAGAAAAATTTATCTAAGATTGTAAAATAGTAACATTAATAAATAAATGACTAAAGTTAAAAACAATAAAGTTTTTGCCCAAAAGTTACTAGGTAAATAAGCACAAACAACAAAAAACTAGGTAAAAAAGGCAAAAACTGTAAAACCCCCATGACACGACAAAAAGGCAATATAAAGTTTGCATTTCTTAGAAGGTAGATGCTCCAAAATGGATTTTGAATCAATTTCCTGTCTTTAAATATAACTAATATAAGCAGACAGCAAGCCAACTCCTAAGTATTATATTTAAATTTTAAGCACTTCTAGTCTAATAAATGTATTCATCTTCAGAGAACACGCCATAGTTGTTGCTATTAAAAAAACACTGAACTATAAAATATAATGAGACAAAATATATCACTTGTTGGCTGAGTCATTGCTTATATTCATTAATAAGGCATAAAAAATTCGAAAAAGCAAAAAAAAGTTAAACAAAGAGATGGAAAATAAAGTTGTTAATTATATATTTACCATTAATATTGAACTCCTTGCTAATCTCTTCTAACGCTGCTTGTTTTTTGTCTCATTTTTGGTCCCGCTAATCAATTCATATAATACTAAACAGCACTTCATGTTGTCTAATTTGAACGATTAACAATTCCTCCATTATTCTTGAATCTTTAGACAATAAACCCAGAACAGGAAAAAGAAGATGCACCACCACAACGTACCGGTAGGTGTTTTAAAATGTGTGCACCTCCACAAACTCAGACTTGTGCCAGCAGGCGGGTCGATTCTGAAATGACGTCATCGTCGTGACGTGCCGACACTGTGTTTGTGGGGGATATGTCTCAATGTAAAATACCACTACCACACTTTTTTCGCGTGTGATGGCATAGCGTGAGCGCACGTGCCGACACGTACCATGTCGCAACGTGTTCATACCTTTAAAGGCGCATTCTGCATCTCAAGTGCATTCTTGTGCTTAGCCAGATGTAGCAAAAATAAACTGGTACGACAAACACAAGAAGTTGGGTGCGTTGCAAAAATTCGCACTGGTGAACGGCACATACGACAGTTTAGGTAATAAAATTTCTTACTAAACGTCCGATAATTGGCCTTCAGCACCTATGAAATTGCAATCTGAGCGTTTCCAAAAGTCCATTATCAACACGACGTAATTGATAAGCGGTGTATCTCAAAAGGATACTCAAGGCGCCCTCTAGTGGTCAGTGGCAGAACTTTAACTGAGCGCGCTAAGAAAAATCTTCAAAGTAGAGACGGAATTCTCAGATCCCTGTAACATAATTATTAAAAACGGAAATACGTCGTTAGTTGTTCTGTAAGCTGGCTGAATTAAAAAAATACATTACCAACCACGGACGACTACGACGTAATGTTTGATTTTACAGTACAAGAGCCATAAAGTACTTTACGGCAAGCTAAACAACACAAAGCGGGCCATAGGAACACAGCGCCCTCTAGCTATCGTACAGTGTAACATAAACAGCTGATATTGTTCTCACTTTGTAGCCTGAAGTCTAACGAATACGTGGTGCCCAGTGTTAGTGGTTTTAGTAAAGTTTAATGATGTTCGAGAGCAATAACGGTAGTGAAAACAAATCCTTTACTCACTCTTTCATTCAGAGCATTTAAGTCAGGAAAACGGACTTCTCGAAGCGGTTTCTTGAGTTTTCAAAGTCTGGGGGACTCAAATCTGTTCGAGAAACGTTTCGCCTTCATTTGCATAGTGAGAGAGCAATTCACGGCAGATTTAGCGAGTAGCCTTCTTCAGTTATAATGCGGTGAGCACTTTTTTTAAATACCTGATTGTTTTTGTATCTCTCTCACCGTTATTCGTCGATTTTCATCAATTAGGGTGGCGACAATAGCCGCGTTAGTGTTACCTTACGTGACGGTAGAAAGTAAGACCGAACAGGGATTGTTTTCAATGCGTATACGACTTTCACGGAATCGCTGATGCCATCTTTGTACTGCACTACGATCCACTGTATGCGTACCACATGCTTCATTTAACGCGGCATGAATTTCGGGCACTGTTTTACCACGAACTGATTCCAGCTAATGAATGCGCGTTGCTCTAATCTAAAAGTGTGAGCCAAGGATTTGTTTTCACTGTCGTTATCGCTTTCAGACATCATTACACTTCACTAAAACTACTAACACTGATCACCAACGTGTTCCTTAGACTTCAAGCTACAAACTGAGAACAAGATAAGCTGTTTATGTTACACTGCACGATAGCTAGAAGGCGCTGTGCATTATATTTGGGACAACCCTCGTATTTACATGACAAGTAAATAATCTGGGACTTTATTGGACGAGTTTATTTTATGGTCGAGCGAGCTTTGAGGGCGAGGTCAATAAAGAACACTAGTCAGTAAACACATATTCTGTATGAGTTGTATACGAAGCTTCATATTCAACTGCTAAAGTTGACAAGTTCGTGTCTATTCGGCGATGAAAAAAAATCACCTTAGAGTGCTTTGATGGATATTGACATATCTATTTTTTATGGTTAACGTTTACATCAATAAAAATTATATTTAATATTCATTACCATAGTAATTTATTGCCGACTCTTTATTTATATAAACTGTTCTGGTTAACGTTTAAATTTGTTATGTTATGTGTACATTGATTGTAACATTTACTTGACAGTGACCGTTCTGATTAATTCACTGTACTAGTACAAGAAAGTGCCACTTTATGAATTCTAAACAAATTTATAAAGAAGGCCTTTATGGTGCAGTCGAACATAAAGTACAATGGCGATCAACCAAAAGTGCACGGTTTTTCGTTACTAAGGCAATTTCTTAATTTTTTTCATATACTATAACTGGCTATTGTCAGTGGCATTCCTTTTCTTCAAATCATTTAAAAATAAAGTGATAGTGACATTTAAAAGAGTTTGTAACGCCTATGATTAAAAGGTAAAAAATGCGTGCACCTTTGGATGATCATAATGTTACTTAGTGTCTTGTTTGTCAGTTTGACAAACAATGACACATCGTAGGTTGGCAAAATTTATCGAAATGATAGATCTGATTATAATTGTAAACACTCCAGCCTGTACAATAAAATTTTCTATGTACAGCCTTTATGGCTCTTATTACCTTCACGTTGTGAACGATATATGCCTTCCTACGCGGTTGGTACATAGACAACTATTTCGTGGCGTATTGAATGATCATAAAGATAGAAAGCCTGAAATGTAACGAGATCTTCGCTGCTAACCTAAAGACGTGATTTAACACGTTATTGGTGTTTTAACATTAAAAAGTTCAACGAATTGGAAACGTGATGGTAATACGGGGCTCCAGTAGCGATTTGTGTGACGCTTAGAAAGGCGCATCTTTCGCAAATGATTTCAAGTTGTACGTATTGCAGGTGAATGTCGATGGTGTAATTTTTTTATTTTTTTTAATTTTTAATTTTGGTACTTAGCCAACAGCCGTTAGGCCAATTATAGGCGTCGCTGTACATTTTGAAGATCTCATCGAAGGCGAA
Organism: Agriotes lineatus; assembly: GCA_940337035.1. Taxonomy (NCBI): domain Eukaryota; kingdom Metazoa; phylum Arthropoda; class Insecta; order Coleoptera; family Elateridae; genus Agriotes; species Agriotes lineatus. Next base: position 133,587 of record CALNHX010003304.1, on the reverse strand, counting down.
CTTTCTGGAGAGGTTGTAAAAATGTAAGATTCAAGGGGGTGAAAATATTGTAGTTAAAACGATTTTTTGGACACGGAAGCGGTCGGTGCTGTTGCATCGCATACGTCGTTTGTAATAAATTGGAATTTTGTTTTTCGCAATATGTAAATGAATCTGTGGGTTTTAAAGAATTTATCGGTCAAGTGTATTGCAAAATGGGGAAACCAATTTATTATCAGAAAAACCTTCAAATTAATAATTGTGTGAAATTCGCTGTTTGGAGACTTTCTACTAGTCGATTTGTAACGAGATAAAACGCCTTTAATGACATACCAAACATGGCACCCCGATAGACTGCCAGTTGGTAACAGACTAAAACGATAATTACGACACTCCGCCGTTGTTGCCTACTAACTTCAGTGGAGCCAGGGGTGGTGCAACACGAGATAACTCTGGGAAACGGCTTAATACACGAATAGCAGATCTACAATGATAAGGCTCCACCACGATTCCATACTAGGAAAAATGCATAGGTAAACCAACCGAGGAAAAGTGGAAGCATAACGAATTCACCTTTCAACTATAACCTTGACAGTGTCCTGGTTAGCAAGCCAAGTCCTACCTTTCAAAGAACTCAGTTGAACAGCTGGCCAAGTCCTTTTTACAACTGAAAAATACATACACATATCGCATGCACAATATCATAAGGAAACCACAGTTAAATAAACATACAATATACTAACAAAAGTGTTTTAAATGGATAGATGTACATAAAAATATGAAATGGGTTAGTAAAGAGTTGACTATTTAAGTTGCGTAACGTTTTAATCTATTATATGCCCGGTAAACTTGATATCAAGTACAGGAATGACTTGTGGAGGGTATTTACATTGAACTTTTCAAAGCACTGACATAATTGACAGCAAATAAACGGCAGTAATGGACTAAACGTGTCACAAATGCGACACATACTTCAAATGTCATTACATAAAGCTGAATGGGGTCATATAATCTGATGGTAATGAACCAACCTGACAAGTAAACACTATTAAGGGTTCGGAAAATGTTAAGATATAAACAGCACATGTTACAATAATGGCAACGTCACGCAAATTGTCTGACACTTCGGTAAAACACTCGGTACGCTTGCATTTCGTACTGTAAACTACTGGAATGCTAGAATACTTTTAAGGAGCTTGGATTAGCGGCAAATCATTGTCCTATGTTGCTGCAACGGTCGCTTTTCACCACTGCAGAAGACACGTAAGGGGGGACTGCATCAACTCAACTGGAAGTTGGTGGCTGAGGCGGAACCATGAGAATTATCCTCTAACAAGACGTAATTGAAGCAACCTGCGGGAAATGGGCAGTTTGGTAAAAAACGATAGCTTCGCGAAACAGGGCAAGCCGATACAGGGTTTTCACTGAGAGTCCGTCAAACGACGTATTAGCAGCGCCGTTCCACGATATGAAAACTGCAAGGCTCACAAAGGTAAATAACAACGTTAAGTTCGACCAACAACAAACCCCACCACTTGCAGTACAATGAGTTTATGAAATACGGAACACCAAACTTGCGTCACATCGACAGGGGTTCGAATAACTAAATCAAAACATACGGCATACACACACACACACCAAGTGCACAAAACGTTAGCCGGTAAACACACATTAAACACATGTATGCCTCGCCTACACAGCCCCGAAGGGTGTGCGGCGGGATAAAACTTCAACATCACGTCTTGCTTCTTACAACGCCGGGTCCACTCTGTTTAAAAAGCGCTCTAAAACAGCTCGCATCGAAAGTTGGCGGGAGCTAAACCTTCGAGCTGCTCTCTTGAACGCATGGTAACTATCTCAATTCTGGCTCAGAACGAAAGCGCTTCTACAACATATTGACGTTTCCAGGCGGGTGGAGAAGAAGCACGTGCGCCCCGCCAATAGGCCCGAAACCGCAATAACACAAAATTAGTGCGTTTAAAACCGTTCACTGTAAGCGAATAATTTTAAATACTCATATACAGGCGGAATGGCAATTCAAAATCGAGAAAATAATGCTAAATAGCCGGACGTTCATACAAACTGAAAAAGTCCTTGAAGATTGTATTTTTTAAGAGAATTTGGGGTGCACTTGAGAGGGAAAAATTTGTTTGCCGTATTTTCTTAAATTTTAAATAAGGCTAATGTGCTATTTTGTTTGATTCGAGCTGATTGTAAAATTGTAAACTTGCAAGCAAATATTTAATAGCGTTAATTTTGAATTTTGATGACAGCTGTTAAATTGGGAGATAATCAGCTATATTAAAATACAATAAAATTACTGTGTTTATGCTTTCCTTTTCTTAGTTTTTCGTAAACCAAGGAAAAGACAACAATCAGTAATAGTCATTTACATGGCAGTTAAAATGTATTTTAAAAAATCTTGACAAAACGGTAAGTAACGTTTAGCAGAAAATTCTCTGTTTCATCAGACTTATTAATGTTTAGCAATATAAATGATGTGCATATATATCTGTAAGTAAAAACACAGAGTAGATTGGCAAATGAATAAGTCAAATCTCACAATTTTTTTTACCTGAGAACATATTTCTTAAAAATTAGTTGCATTTAAGGTTTGTTTTAAGTAAAATCAATCCAAAAAGAACTTATAAGGTGGGCAACAATTTGATGCTTTGAACCAATTTTATTTTTGTAAAATGAAAACATTTTATTAGTAAAATCTATAATGCTTGTAGAATATGAATTACTTACTTAATTTTGAATGTTAGTATTTTCAAAGAAAGAAAGGTTCCCTTCATGAATTTGAGCGATGGTAAGACGTTGTTGAACCTTTATGAGATATAAGTACCTAAAAAAGGGGGTTTACTTGCGGTTGGTATTCATATATTTTAAGTAAATTTCTTTAAGAAATATATAGTCCATCAGTACCAGACCAGCCCCATTGCTTTACTTACATCATTTCTGACAACTTATGTACACTGTAATTAAACAGAAACCTAAACATTCTCACTACGTGACCGAACCACGTTAATTGACGCGACATTAAGATTGATTGCACTGAGTTAACCCCAAACCACTCACATATCACATTACTGCTAATCAGAGCCGGATTAAGGATATGTGAGGCCCAGGGCTAACTTTTTTTAGAGGCCTCATTCCTATTTATGCAACTGGTACAAAGGGATCTAAATGATTAGAAACCACACTAGATTATAACCTTCGAATCTTTTCGAGGCCCCCGAAATTCGGTGGCCCGGGGCTGCAGCCCCCTTAGCCCCCCCCCCTTAATCCGGCTCTGCTGCTAATACGATATTTTCTCGTAATTCCCGCTGCAGATCAAAGATAACGCATTTCACATGCTTGAATTCTACTTCTATCCCTGTCTCACTACCGTATGTTAAAACTGGCACATATATGGTGTTAAATATTTTCCTTTTTGTGGCATTGCTTACTTCTTTTTTCCTTATAAATGTTTTGTTCAGTGCATAATACAATTTGTTACCACTCTTGATCCTGTTGTTAATTTCTCCTTCTAAACTGCCTTCTGCACTTATGATTGAGCCCAAATATTTGAACTCTTCTACTTGTTTCGCTTTTATGTTGTTTATCATTAGTTCTATTTCCGGTTTATCCTTTCCTATTACCATTGTTTTCGTTTTATCTATATTGATATTCATATCTGTAGATCTTAGTTGTTCGTTCCACACTGTTACATTGTTTCCAGGTCTTCTTCTTTATTTGCCACTATCACCAAGTCATCCGCATACAACATCTCAGATACGTAAACTTGTTGTAAATTATAGACCCCTACTCTTGCTGTTTTTAATCATTGTCTACATGACTTGTATAATTCATCCATTAATAAGATAAACAGGAGTGGGCTCAGGACCCCCCCCCCCCTGTCTGACTCCTTTGGTTGTGACAAATTCGGTTGAGGTCAGGTTATTGGTTCTTACTACATTTCTGGTAGTTAGGTATAAGCTCTTGATAGCTCTCACTAGCGTTCTATTAACTCCTCTATTATGCAGTATTGCCCATATTTTTTCTTGAGGGCAGCCGTCAAACGCCTTACTAAGGTCGATAAAGTATAAGTATAATTTACTATTGTGAGCTGTTGTTTTCCCGACTAGTTGTCTAAGGCTGAATATTAGGTCTATTGCTCCTCTTTCCGGTCTGAAGCCGCACTGATTATCATCAATTGTTGATTCTGTTTGTTGTCTTAGCTTTCTCTCAATAATTATTTCATACACCTTACTAGCCACACTTAATATAGGAAAAACCTCTGTAATTCGAGCAATTTTTTGTATCTCTTTTCTTAAGTATTGGTAGTATTATTGCTATCGTCCAATCTCGTGATATAACGCCTGTTTTCCATGATAAGTTAATTAATTTATATAGGCAGGCTCTTCCTTCCGCGCCCATATATTTGAGCATTTCAGCTTTTAAGTTATCCTGTCCTGCGGCTTTTCCATTTTTTAAACGCTTGACAGCTGCATCTACTTCATCTATTGTAATTTCTTCTTGTTGTACTTCGTTTTCATTACTGCTTTCATTACTATAATTTTCTCTTTTTATGTCTCCTGCTAGCAACTCCTAGAAATACTCCCTTCATCTTTCTACAGTTTTTATACTGTCTGTTGTTAAATTGCCCTCTTTGTCGATATGTACTTTAATCCCCCGTTTTTGTCTTTTCTTAGATTTTTTAAAGTACGGTAAAGGAGTTTCGAATTTCCTTGTCTGTCTCTTTCTAGCTTATTTCCTAGTTCTTCCCACGTTTTCTGTTTCGCCTCCTTGATTTTACCGTTTACTATTACTCTTTGCTCCTTGTTTAATCTATAATTTTCTTCAGTCCTGTTACTATGATATCTTTTCCATAGCTTCTTTTTTTCCGACTTCAGCTTTTCACCGCTCCACCAGGTGGTACTGCTGTTTTATCTCTTTGTCGTTTTTCCACATGCCTCTTCAGCTGCCTCTCTGATCGCTGTTTTAAACATATTCCACAATGGTTCTACGTCGTTTACGCTTTCCCAATATTTATTATTAAACTTCCTTCTTACTGCGTTTGCATATTTAAATCTTGTTTCAGGCTGTAATAACTTATAGACTTTCATACTTTGGTAGCTGTATGTACGATTTTCAATTCTGAGACCTCCATAAATATTATTACTTTATCTCTTCGTTTCCATTTGTACTAGATAATGATCACTACCAATTTCTCTTCCTCTGAAGACTCTCACATCGTTCACTAAACGTTTTTGCTGCTTTTCTATTAGTATTAGGTCAATAATGGATTTCTCGTTCCGACTGGGCCTCACTCTGGTATGTTTATGTATATCTTTATGATTAAAAAAGGTAGTACTTACTATTATATCATTATTCAAACAAAACTATATTATTCTTTGCCCATTGTTATTATTATTACTGCTATCTTCACCATATTGACCCACTGGGTATCCTCTTGTGTTACTGCTTCCAACCCTTCCATTAAAATCCCCTAGAATAAAGTGTGGAATACTATTCAACTAATTAATTAAAGTGGAATTTAGTTCTGATTACATTTTCAGCTTTTACGATTTAACCATGAAGATAATGCTACTTGAAACCTGTGGTACTTCCCTACGGCAAACTGTAGTTTGTAATGGCTGACAGCTTAAAATATTCAGTATTATAGCATGGAGCAAGCCTCTGAGGAGTTAGTTAAAAAACTAAGCGGCATCAACTGATATTAATTTTTCTCTTTTGAAAGATACCAACGTAGTTGCATTTTTCTAGTCTCATTTATCTATCTAGCAAATTTATAATTTGATTTCATTAAGAAAGTAAGCCACAATAATGGCTTCTGATCTGCGATCATCTTGAATCTTCGTTCATAAAGATACTGTTTAAAATATTTGACTGTCCTTTTTGAAGCGTATAAAAGCATAGCTCCTCTTGCGATGTTTGATGGGTCTGTGCCTTTCGAAATCTTAGTATTGAAATATAGATTTTTTGCACAAACCAGTTTTACATTTTTCACATGCTATATTTTGGTGATAGCATAACACTTTGTTGATGATCTGGTTATTGTTGCAAATTTTTAATACATTTTCGATAATATGCTAATAAGCATTTAAGAGTTTGTTAGCTAATTATTACTTAAATTTTTGGGCGATCTTCCAAAGAAAACAAAATTAGGTAGACTTAGATGCAAAAGCCAGCCGCCAGCTCAGCGATCGAGGGCGTGCAGCTCTTTAAGAATGAAACGGTAGAACAGTAGGTAATTAAATAAATACCCAAGGTGCCAACAAATTTTGAAATAACGGCGAATGCACCCCGGTGTTCTAACGAGAATTTCTAAACTCAATACCCAACACTATATTACACTTGCTGAAAGATAGCTTCAAACAAAAATAATCAACCGCAACTAAACTCACCCTGCATACGGGCATAAAGATCATATAATTCCTGGAAAATATAACAGTACAGGTATATTACAATTATCACATTAAGTGGCATAAATCAGAATCGCAGGATTGCTATAGATTAGTTAATTACATGCTACAACATACTTACAACACAGTACAGCAATGATACAAATTGCACAAGTTAAAATGGACGGCTCCGCAAGCTACTTAGCCTTCAAAACATCCTGGGCTCAGTTTTACCTTAAACGCGGTTTCGGGCTTTCGGCCAATAAATTCGTGCGGCCGCAGCTCGTGTTTTTCAGCGCTATCTGCACCGCGACAGCGAGGTTGGGATGCCAAACCAAAGGTAAAACAACCCCCAAACGGGTCTTTCTTGTGCTCTAGGTAGGCGCTGGCAACAAGGGGAGAGCGGCTCCGCAAAGGTTCAAGACCGTCCGCTGGCAAAACGCTTGCCGCGGTCGCCGTGGATATGTGAAACAATCGAGCGTCGCACCTGATTCGGAGCGGCGATCGGGCCCAAAATTTCGCTGGCTTACGTGAATTAAACCGGCGTTAATGCCTGGCACTGCTTGCTGTGAAAAGGGAAATAGGAGTCCAACTATAGAATACACAACTACAGGGGGTCATAGCGCGTCTAATTACTCACCCCAACGATTCGGGCACATGGAAAAGCTCGTGGTTGCAATTACAAAAAATCCGCACAAGGCGTAAGAAAACTTCCTCTCGTGAGCTCGGGGCATCAAAGACACGAAAACATGAAGGCTTGCATTTCACCAATACGCAAAACTAACCAAAAGCCTTATTAAACATCCCCAAAAACTCTTGAACTGCTAAACCACCATACTGCTTGTTTTAAAGCTGAGAGCGGAAAGAACGCGTCGTCAACCACAATCGGCATTTCCAAAATAAAAGCGCATCGAGGTTATCGCAGCCAAGTGTAAACCAGTCTCGCGACGCACGGGAAATACCATTCAAATTCGAATTTAAAAAGGCGGCGTAATCTAAACGTAGATAACAAGCTTTGAGCATTCTTTTTTCTTCTATTTGAGCTTTTGCTATAGGTTACCTTTTGATAGCCTTTATTTTGTTGGCATTATGTTTCATATTTTTGTGGGTAATAATATATCCTAAATATCGCACTTCTCTTTCTAGAAGCTCGCTTTTGCCTAGTTCAGTTTTGCATTTTGTTCGTTGAAGTCGAAAAAATACTTTTGTTACTCTCTTAATAGTTGTTCCTGGAGTAACGTCGAAAGAATAATGGTGTAATTAAGGCATACTAAGCATTTCCTGTCTTGGATACAGCGTAGAATGTTGCCCAAGACTTTTTGGAAAAATAACTCAGCGTTTTTGAGTCCAAATGGTCGTTTTCTGAAGTAAAGGTAGTTTTAGGAATGCATTTCTCTTCTACTTCAATTTGGTGGAATCCTGAAACTAAATCGGGTCATGTAAAATACGAAAATTTTACTAATTTATCAAGTAAATCAATCATTTATGTTACGCTACGGGTACTTGTCATCCATAGTTTTTCATTCAGTTTCCAGTAACTACCCGTTCTTTACTTTTCTTTTTTTGATATGACAAATTTTTTTTGGGACAATCTAAGGTGTTGTTGATGACTCTGTTATTTGATCCTTCAATGTTGTATCAATGTCTGTCCAATTTTTTTCGAAGTCGGTATTCATTGCGTTTGCTTACAATTTATCTTCTTGTAGAAATTCAGTAACATTTTACGTTTACTGTAACCTTTCTCATATTTTGTGTTTTCTATCTTATCCCCTTATCGCTTTTCTTTACTTCAAACTCCCCATGGAAGTCCGCGTGATTAGTGTAATTCTTATGGAAGGTCTGCGTCAGTGTGTGCTGGGGTTGGAGTATAGATATGTTCTCGGCTTGTAGACCGTTTCCGTTTCTCGTCGATAGGTAGTGAGATAGTACCTTACACTTTATTAGTGGGTTACATCGAACGATCTTCAGCCATAATACCAATACAATTGGTGCTCGTGGTCACTGCGAAAAGAACATTTTTTTCTCAACTTGATCGGGTTAGGCTAGCCACCTGCCTGGGCCGCGGATGGAAAGGTCTCACAGCACTTTCTGTAGTAACAAGCACTTTAGCCTAAATTAAGAAGAACAAGAAAACGAACAATTAATTCACTCGTAGTCGTTTACATTTCTTACCTGTCAGAGTGCGACTTAAATTTGTAGAAGCTTTATCATGGTGATAACATATGATTTTGGCAATCTTGAACTGACTCTATCTCGTTAACTATTACGTACAACTATGTCATCTTAGAATCTTATTTTCTTAGAATACCGTCATATTCTGTATGCAAACTTGACATAATAATAATTAATAAATAAACGCCGTTTATTGAACATTAAGCCAAGTACATTGTATTAATAGTAAATAATGGCGTACAAAATGTATTAATTATAAATTTATGATAACCAGCTCGGTGCATATTTTGATTGTTATTTAATATGCGCGTACCTAACCACGGGTGCATCTACGAAGCATCTTGAATCTATGCCTGGAGCTGCAAGTTTGCCAACGTGAAGGAGATCCATAGATTGAGATGTTTTCGCGTTGTGTTAAGCCTCAAGGAAGTGTCGCTTCAACGAGGACAACCATTGAACCCATTCAAGCTGTGCAGGTAGAGTTCCTGTAAAAAATAAGGATAGAGATATGGTGATAGCTAGAAAAGTTTCTGTTGGTCAGTTAAAAAAAATAGAGAAAACCGACATCGCTAATTGGGTAGTTCAAAAAATGGTACAAACAAACGTGCGCAAAACAACCTGCGAATTAGTTTAAACCACTTCAAATAAACTTGAGATAACGGTCTAACAAATAATATCTATATATTCATTTATTGCTGCAAATTAAGAAAGTAATTGTGTTAAATTCGCAGTCCTACAAATATTTTTACATGAAAACTCTACTGTGCCTGTCCGTCTTCCCCAAACGTATTCCCAATAATCACAAAACGTCACATGTATGTCTCCACTCTCAATATACAGGAACGCTATGTGCAGGTATCGCTAGGGGGTCACCTGCAGCTCACTCCTTCTAAAAACCCTGTAGACAGGGTCTCTAATTCTGGGAACCACTGTGAACCCAAAAAAAACTACTGAAAGCTAGTCAACCTTGTTGAAAGCGCAATGCAAGTTAGTATTCATAACGAGATAAACAAATCTATTATTTTCCTGCCAATTATTGCTAAAATATAGTGAAGTGTTTCGCTGAAGTGAGCTTAAAAGAAATGTGTCGAATTAGAGTAGACATAGTAGAAATTTGTATTACCGATAAGCCATTTCTAAATATAAAATTTAAATTGCAAAATAGTATTAAAGAGTTGTAATATATGCATGACTTTACTTGATTTAAAAGACAATTGTCTAAGAGAAAATAAACTGAGTTAGTTAGAAAACGTAATATAATTTGCGGGCACAAAAAACATTTGCAATTATAAAATTTGGCAATTGTGAGGAACGATAAATGTTTTTACGTTACCTGATGGCGAAAGTTGTATTAGGTATTTTGCCGGCTGGTAACTATCGGCCTAATTAGGCTAACTCGCCGAGAAGGGTCGGGGTTCCAGCTATGCTGAAAGAGAATAACAAGGAGAGGGCGCCAGGTCCTCAACGTCGCTTAATCCTTGCGTCGGACCATCACAAGGTAGTGATAATTCCAGCAAATCGACCAGATAAAAATAACGACCAATAATATATCACAGCTTTAGTTAAATTGGAGGGTACTATAGTGCAATTCAAGAGCATGCAGGTATATATATATATATATATATATATAGAGATACAAATATAAATATAAATATACAGTGTGGTCCATTAAGTGTGCAGCAAATGAGAATTTTTTTTATTAGTTGTACAATCGAAATGTAAATACGGCCAAAAGTTAGTGCATGTTCTATAACCATATTAGATGCCCTTAGAATGGCTTCAAGTCAAACAATATACAGGGCAGGACAAAAATATGAAATTTGTTCAAGAATAAAGTTTCCTTACTTCAAAACATATTGCAAAATTTTATTGAAAAAAGTTGTTTAGAATCAAAAGTTATGCTCAAATACAAAGTCACGGCCTTCCATTCGAATTTTGATTCTTTTTTGTAAAATTTTGTATTATCCCCGTATGATACATATTTTTATTATTCTGATTTTATATGTATATAAAGTAGTCACAACCACATCACTTTTAAATAACTTTTAGCAACTTGAAGCGTATTTGTAAAATTTACTTGGATTTATATTTTTTTAGGTAACCGTCCACTTCATGTTTGTTGCAACGATATTTAACAGAACTTTAGAATTTCGCAAATATTCTTTTTAACAAGGCAAATGCTTTACTAATAATAATTTACATATGAAAAAACTCTTAATAAAATCAGAATAATAAAATATGTATCATACGGGGATAATACAAAATTTTACAAAAAAGAATCAAAATTCGAATGGAAGGCCGTGACTTTGTATTTGAGCATAACTTTTGATTCTAAACAACTTTCCTCAATAAAATTTTGCAATATGTTTTGAAGTAAGGGAACTTTATTCTTGAACAAATTTCATATTTTTGTCCTGCCCTGTATATTGTTTGAGTTGAAGCCATTCTAAGGGCATCTGATACGGTTATTGAACATGCACTAACTTGTGGCCGTATTTAAATTTCGATTGTACAACTAATAAAAAATGTCCCATTTGTTGCACACTTAATGGACCACACTGTTTATACGAATAAATTTAGGCAGGTATACGATCGACAAAACAAACACTTTAAAAATTATGATCGGGCGCCGCAGAGGCAATAATTAAAAAATAAAGTACTATATTTATATATATAGGTCCCAGAGCGAGCACAACAGGTGATACGCTGGTACAGAGCAATGCAAGATTATTCTGGCTAACGTTTAGCCCCGAAGGTTAGCTCTAATTGACGTTAAAACGTTACTCAAAAATGTCTATATGTCGGAGCAACGTACGTTTAGCATGGCCACACAATAACGTCGAGGTCCCTAGTAATAGAAAGACATCAGGGTATCCATAAATATTTTTAGCAAACGCTTGAATCTGCTCTTTAACAGTTTGATACAGGCGTAAGATAGTTAACCGGTTCGCGGAGACTTGAATTTAAACAAACGGCTCCCGTAAAGGGTTTACGCGCCACGGCCGCGATAAAGTGACTAGCTTCACGTTATAAATTTTTGACCGCAAACGGCGGAGTGCGAACAAAACAGATAAGTGTAGATACAAATCTAAATAGGGCCGAGAGTTTAACGCGATAAGCTGTCAAACACAGCTATCTCGTGCTGCCGGGTAAGTAAAAACCACCATTCGAATAAAATGCTATCAAAGCTTGGAGCCCTATGATAATCTAATCTGTGATTTGTAGGCCTCACTGAGAAGCAGCGGCTGGGGCTAATTAAAAACCGATAGCTCCCACACAATCGAGCCAAAAAACCGTTGTCCAAGACTCTGGTAAGCTTAATTAACTCTATTCAGTAAATTGCAAAAAGTGGCCGAATGAAATTTTGCGGCAGCCCTAACATATATTATAAACGAAAACACTTACAAAAGGACGAGGCACATAACCTACCCTCCTACAATCTGTGCTAAAGATTCGCATAGCCTAAGCAAAAGCACACGAAGGGTTACAATTGGTAAAGCATGCCCTTGTTTCTAACTGTACGAAGCACGCAACTATTCTAATATAAGATACACCAGGAGCGACGGGCGATAACTATACTAGCGTCTTGCCTGTAGGAAAGTACATCCAAATCTAACCTTTCCGTTTGCTTTCATGCAGTGTAGCAAACTAGGAGGCGGCAGAGAGGTGGAGCTCACGGCAACAGCTGCTAGAGGCGGTGCAAGCTATGAAGGCTGCGGGTGGCTTGCAGGTGGGTGTAATACAGACGCTTATTCAAAAGCGTAGCCCACTGGGGTTGCGAAATTCACAAGAAATTCGACAATTACAGAAGCCCAGATCGACAGCTTGGATTCCAGCCAAGTACATCTTAACGGGAAGTGTTTAATCCCAGCAGGAAATGGCTAAAAACGTACAAGAATTCCCTAGTGAGGACGCGCCAACGTTGGAACCAGAGATCCGCAATAGCGATAGGACGTAAGTAAGCAACTATATAACAATTACGAACGCCCGAAACAAATCATGAGTGCTTCTAGGTCCTCCATACGACTATTCGGAGATGAGCTCAGAAAAAAAGGCTCTTTGAAGCATTAAGCTGAAGGGGATAAGCAACAAGCACGGCAATTTCGCTTGGAAAGAAAGCAGAATTCGACACCAGCTTCACAGGTTACAAGATAACAAAATTTTTGTGGCAAGTGGAACCACAGAAAAACTTCCAGAAAAATTTGACTGCAACAGGAGATAACAAAGTTGTTCTAGCAACAAATCAGGCCAGAGAATAGTTTATAATAAATGCATGTAAAGTTGCCTAACCACCAGTCTTTAATATTTGTGGAAATGCAGACAAAAATAAATCTAATTAATGGAATCTGGCTAATTACTACAGGGGGTTGCATGCGAAACTACTTATTAATTATCATTAAATGTTTAAAAACTAAAACACCGCTAACTAGGCTTTCCTAATGCATGCAATATTACCGAAAAGCCACCTATTAATACTATTGGATAAAACTTCGACTAGCAAATTTTTGCTAATACAGGGGAAGCTACAAAAGTACCATAACACAATAGAGTGGCGTTAATTGTTATAAAAGCCTTCTTGTGATACGTGAAAATGCCGCTACTGACGCCATTTTTACTCCACCGTCATTTGTAATTCGTTGCAATTTTCTGAAATGCCGTGTTCTTGTGCAGTAAATTGAAACGAACTCTCAAAAATAATGTACTATTACTTTTACTACCTCAAGGGTTAAAAATTAGGGGAGAATGAAGCAATGGATATATAATATTGCTAAAGAAGATTTGCCTTATCGAGCCTACGTTTGTGAGGTTAGTTTTTAATAACTTTTGTGCTGCGGTTTTAAGTTTTCAGAAAGTAAAACTTTCTTTAAATACCATTATTGAAAGTACTAAACACTGCAACTACCTGCGTCAGCATTTTGTGTTTTAGAAACATTTCACCAAAAATCAGTTTGAATATAATATAGCTGACAGGAAAAGAGCACTGCGTTGGAATGCTATTCTTATAAATTTTCTTGCACAAAAGTTCTTAAAGCAAGAAGAAATTTAGCGGTAGCACTTAATAATAACACTGAAGAAGGTATGAAACTGGTAGTATGTACATGTTTTTATCTTTTTTTAATAATACAATGTCAAATAATTAAAACTGAATTCAAGAAAACAGTACCAAGGTACAAATAATAAATTAGTTATTTCTAATTACATAATTGGTTAATTCTTGTGTGTGAAATAAGATGATTGATGATTGTGTATGATTAGAACCATGATATTTTGTCTCTATTGTGGTAAAACATTTATTTCACATTTTTGTTGCAAATTTGTGTTTTAATAAAGGCAAGCTAAGGCAGATAAGGATAGGCGAAGATTGAAAACTAAAAAAAAAAGAAAACAAGGAAAAGGAAACCGAAGTAATTGAATACGTTGAGGTAGGCCGAACAGAACAAGAAATGTAACAGGGAGATCTACCAATAAATTAATGAAAAAGAAGTAAAGAACAATTGGAGCCATGACAGGTAATAGAAATTTTAATATCAATACAACGAAATATGCAAGAGTCGCTTCAAGAATCACATTCAGCGTTACTGAAGAGTATACAATAGTCATATGAGAAACACAGACAAAATATGGAAGAGTTAAAACACAAATTAAAAGAAAAATTAAACACAAAAGCAGAAGAAAACACAAGAAACAGTCATGAATTAAAAGAAGAGTGACAGGAGACCTGCAAGAATTAAATTTAAAGGCAGAACAAAATCAAACAAACATTTAGCACTGCACAGAAAAATAATAGAACATTTTAAGGAAGATTTTCGGTCAATGTAAAACGAAAATAATCAAAATATGCGAAAGTTAATACAGGGGATTGAAAAAGTAGATAAAAAATTTCACAAGAGGTAAATGACGAAATAAAAAGGGCATTAAAATCCGATATTGCAGGAAATAAACAAAATGAGACAGAATTCTAATCGGAAGTTAATCAAAGCCAGGAAGAGCTTGGAACATACATAGAAAGGTTGGCATGGACTTCCAAAGGGAAGCTTAATGGAATTCCATCAAGGAATAACAAGGAATTTCAATTGAAAGTTAAAAATTTTAAACCTAAAGTAAATAAAATAGAAACAAGACAAAGAGTAAGGTTAAACTATCCAAAATCTCTGTAGGTATTAGAAAAGGCGCCTGACGTACTCTGACACTTAAAGGCCAATCGTTAAATACCAATGAATGGTCAGAATCATGTTTCTGACCATTCATTGGTATTTAAAGATTAGCCTTTAAGTGCCAGGGTACCTCATTTAATCCTGAATTGGTGATTGTTTAATCTGTGTGTACTGTAATTAAATCTACTAAAGTGGCAGTATCTCTAGTGACACGTGTTGGAATCGAGATAATTAGCTGATATCCATGCTTGCGTAAGTTTTTTTATTTTTTTATTTTCTATCCAAACCTGTTCACCGTCATTGGCAAGGTTGCTGGCGAATATATGCATAATGGTAAACTGCAAACTAGTACAAACATACATACCAACACCGTCACCCGTCACGTGTGTGTTGGTAATTCTGTCACTCCTAATAAATGTGAAGCCAGGAATTTGAACAGCATCAGTTGGTATATTAGATGGAAGAGTAGTATTTTCCCATTGTTTTATACAGAAAAATTTAATATTGTTAGTCTTCTTGTATTCTCTATACTTTTGCTTGAGGTTTCTGTTCATTGGTGATCAGGACTCCTTGATGTATATCGTTCTTGGTGCACCAGAGGGAGGATAAAAATCATTTGAAGAAAAATCACACCTAACCTTCTTGGCCTTGAAAATTCCTCTCTGGAATTAAGCCACTGTAAAATTCTAATATGATACCCTTAGGTGCCTTTGGCATGCATTAATTATCTTTGCTGCAAGAGTATAGTTCAAGGTATGGCCGACTGGGCCCTCGTTGAAAAAACACTCTCAACGTTGACATTTTATTTCGACTATCTGTCCCATAATATACTATTTACCTGACTAGTAAGCGACAATACAGTTTGCTTTGTTGTTTTGTGAGGAATCTATAGCAACAACTCTCCGGTGCATTCTGTACAACTCAAAATAATTTTGTTTAATTGAAGGTAGCTGTTTCCACATTCGAAGAAAAAATAGCACATTTTATTCGGAATTAAATCACTTTACCACTAATTGGTATTTCTCGGACTAACGAAGTGAGATCTGTCGCGAAAAGCGACTAATTATCTCCTTATAAAATAATATACTAATTTCAACTACACACACGATCATTGAAAATGAACAGGGTTATGCAACACATGTTAAAAATTTGAAACAATGTTTTTAGAAGGCTACTATAATTTTCAAAAATGTTATAGAACTGTTGATGTAAATAATATTTCTGATCATTTCAGAAAACGTAAATCAACTACTATAATGTTGGTTACATAACCCTGTTCATTTTCAATGATTCTTTGTGTACATTTATAGGATTTATTATTTTTTAAATCTTGGAAACTTGTAGTGGTCGCCAAAACACGAATGTTTTCATCTTAATTTTTCCAACTTCCAACTGTATAATATGCTCAGACTTACAATAAAAGCCTGCACGATTATGAGCCCCGATGAGCTTTATTTAAGTAGATTGTCGTAGTGCATAACTATTTGGATGTTGCAAAGAATCAATATTGTTATGTTATCCATGTTGCGTTTAATGCTGACTTTGGGGTAATATTTTTCCCTAAGTAACATTTGAAAATGTTGGAAGTGCTCGTAACAATTTCAAAACTAAATTTAATTAATTATGCCGACTAGACACCTGCAAAAAACTTTTTAAAAGTTTAGAAATATTTAATACATATATTTATTGGAATTGGTATTTACAGTTGTCATGTTTTGGAACAATTACACTCTTCATATTTTTGGAATATGGCAAACATAATTTTCTAAAAAATTGTATAACGCATTCCACAGATCAATCAAAGGCATCGACAAAGAGAAATATTTGAAAATAGCTGTTATTAAGAAGTAGAAATAATAGTCGCATGCATATTCATCACGACTGAATTTTTAATGTTTCTGACAATGGCGTTGCAGTACGACATCGTCTGATTTTCTTCTTATTGACGTCACTATCGTTATATAACACTGCTGTTGTTAATCTACAAAAACGCATGTCGAATGACGTCTCTCATGTTGCAAGTCCAAAAGTTTGATGATTTGGATATTCCTGTTTTTTAACTTTTCTCTTAGGTAGACCACGTAATTAATTGTTTATCACATTCATTCCCTTAATTGCCCAGAAGCGTATTAAATTATGTAATGAAGCAATAATACACTTTCTTGACCGTGTCCTTGGCATGTGATTCCCCCAAAATCAGGAGCTAGACGTTTACAATTAGTAATCAATTTCGGTATCATTATTTAGACGACAGTATCACTTTTAATTTATGGCCGATTGTAATTAAGGAAGTTAAAGATGTAGTAAATTCATTGAATATCAACAGGTCTCCCGGTACGGATAATATAATCGTAAAATGTTAAAGTTATCCATAAATAGTACTTCTCCAGTCCGCATCCAATTATTCAATTTATCAATCAAGAAGGGTTTAAAAAAACTGTTATTATTCCTATATATAACAAAGATCCAAAACACACTTCAAACAATTACAAAATAATATTCAAACAGTTAACAACTTGTTTACAAATTAACAAATATAGCGCAACTCGACACTACGGATTCTTACCAAACAAATGAACGGAGATGGCATTAGTTAACTTTCCTAATGAAATACTGGCATAGACAAACGTTGTGCTGTGAGTGGATTATTTATTGATATATCTAGGTATTTCACACAATTTTTCACAAAATACTTTTAGATAAACTTTTTAGAGCTGGTATAAGAGGATTACCTTTACAGTGGTTTGAGAGTTATATGCTGGGGAAAACTCAGGTTGTGCTAATTAATTGTGTAATTCGGTGAGAAATGCAAATGGTAACCAGCGTACCCCAAGGGAGTGTCCTTGGTCCTATAGTATGTTTAATTTACATTAACGACCTTTGCTTAAATGCAGGTAATGGAACGATTTTTACTTTTGCATATGATACTGCCATCCGCTACAGTTCAGATACAAAAGAAGGAAATTTTTTCAAGATTTCGAGTGACTTAAGAATGCATAGAAAATCGTTTAATTATATATGATGTCAAGTAATGTACATAATACAAAATATGTGAATATTTCATTTAAAAGTAGTGTTGAATTTCATAAGTGTTAGCATATTCCTTACAATATCACTGTAAAAAATACATAAGACATCAAATAATAAATATCTCTGCTTAATAATTGATGAAAATTTAACTTGGAAATTGCATATGGACAAAATAATAAATAGTTTATGCGAAATTGTTCTTAAGTTTTACTTGTTAAAAAATGTTTTACCAATTTATATATTAAAGGACTTATATTTCGCCTTTGCTAAATCCATTATAAACTACGCCATATGTATGTGGAGTGGAACATATAAAGCAACATTGAAACCTATCACAACGCTTCACAAGACCCTAATTAGATTAATATGCAGTGCCCTAGACTAAAGTCAAGCAACAAATTATTCAGGGTATTAAATTACCATCGGTACGTCAACTCACATATTAAAAGTTCAGTTTACATTCTTAAACATTTGCGAGCAGTACTTGTGCGTTTTTTTTTTAATACGAGTGTATATGAATTTTAAAATCACCCTTTATATTACAATAACATAATTAATGCAATAAAGTGGAAATAAATTATTCTAACAAATAAAAACTGTACAAGAAGAGCAAAATATATGGAAAATACATCAAATGAAATGAAAATTAATATAATTATTTACTAAATTAACTAAGCTGCGTGGCGCAGATGGGTAAGCGCCAGGTTTGCATTAAGCAAGTCCTCGGTTCGAATCCCGCTGAGGTCGGAATTTTTCCGTATCCTTGGCGATTAGAATCGGTCTCAGTGAGACCATTCACAGTTGGGCACCAAATTAACTGTGCTCTGCTCAGAACCACAGACCTAAGAGATAGAGTAACAAGGTCAACACATCACCAAGACACACAACTCACACGCGCGCTCCAACTCTGTATCCCGAATCCGGGGCAAGCTGAGCATTGTACCGCCAGATGCCAGCGCATAAAGCACCAGCCTCTACACAGCAAGGTAAATGAGGTTGCAGATTATACAGACATACCTACTAAATTTTTCGTAAACACATTTTACGTATATGGTTAGAACACCAAAGCTAATTTTAAAATAAACTTGATCGCGAGAGTCGTTGGAAACAATAAAACTTACCTAATCTGCAGCATGTTTTTTGTTGACATAGAACTATCACTTTCAACATCTTTTTTAACTTATCCTTGATCGTTGTGTACATATTTTTGAAAATCTTAATAAAACACAAAAAAATCTGATATCCATTTACCTAATGCTAATTTTGAGACGTTACAAGCTTATTTAGTTTTTAGAGTATTCAATAGAATTTATTTAATTTCATAACAGATGGGAAACTGCAAAAAAGGAAACCAAATGAAAATGGGTGGTGAACCCAAAAAACATATTTTTCTTCATTGGTCTGTGTCGGTCTGTCTGTTTGTGTGTGAACAGAATATCTCAAAAACGAAAAGAGGTATGGCGTTAAAACTTCATAATATATAAGTTTTGTGTACTATTTAGATGCGACAGCAAGCTTTTGAAGAAAATCGCATAACCTGAAGTAGGTGTTTGTTCTTGCAATTTTTCAGTTTTTTTCGATTTTTTCAAAAACGGCACTAACGATTTCTTTCAAACTTTACATTTTTAATGTGTATTGATGTGAGATAGGTCATTTTCCAGTTGAATACTTCTAAAATGGGTTTCTTTTGTTTTTGTTTCTATTTTTTTACTAACTCGTATTTTAAATAAAACACCTGGTATATTATTACATGCTTGAATTCAGCTTACAATTTTAGAGAAAATTTGTCTCTTGAACTAACGCTGTATTTTGTACCGTTTTTGTAGAATTTGCAATTTTTCAAAATTTTTTACAAATGCTGAAAAATTAAAAATCAAATTTTTGGCTAATTATAAGATCACTGTAAAAGGCAGTTGTGTGAGTGTATCACACCAGATCTTTTACTTCTGGAGACCTTGAATTTTAATCGCATTTAAATGACTATATTGTTCTAACCTGTTCGTCCTCAGTTTAAGTTCTGCATTTTCGTTTTCATCCCATTCCCATATTTTATATAGCTACTTTTTCCACTTTATCAACATATGCATTGATTTGATTGTCCTTTTATTGAAGTAAAGTTTTTAAATCTTCTGGTTATAGTAGTTTTCAATTGATTGTTGAAAAGCGTCGAGCTTATCAGATAAAAGCTTGTTTACCCTTTTTATCGCCTTGTCCACCACGAGGGTTATAAGTTTCAAAATCTTCCAAAAGCTTTAAGCCACTTCCTCCACAACAGCAGCTCCTGTCGCGTTATCATTGTTTTTGCTGTCATCCACACCTCCCGCTACTGTGTGCTACGCGGAAGTGGAAGTCATAAAACAGGATACATTTCTGAAACGTTCTATTGTGGTTTTTGCTGTAGCAGTGCGTTCACGCAGGTAAGAAATATATGTAAGTGGCCATGAAAAACCATTTCCAATATGGTTTTTTCTCTAAATTTTACTAAAATCACGTTTACTGCCCCAACTGACACGACTAAATTGACATTTTTCATCCAAACCAGAGAAAATCTGTTTTACCTGACGAGTCAGAGAAAATACAATTTGCTTTGTTGGTTTCGTGTAGAATGTATAACAACAACCCTCCTGCGCATTTTGTACAACTCAATTTTTTTTTGCATTAGTATCACGAAATTCGTCTTTTTTTAAAGAAAAATCGTAAAGAAAGCATCACTTTTTTTAACGAAATATCGTTAAAAAAACACTTTTTGTAACTATTTTATTGAAATTGTAAATTGTCAATTTGACAGTTGTAAATTCCCAAGTCCTTTTTGACTAAATTTCTAGATACAAGAGATCACTATGCAAAGAAACTACTTGTACTACACTTTTTGAAAGTCCCTTGTTTCATTCATTTGCTTCGCCCTCGTTAATAAAACTGCAAATTCATGAAAAAAAGTATGACTTTCAAAACTAGTTGTACAAACAACTAATAATGTTTAATTGAAGGCAGCTATTTCCACGTTTGGAGAAAAAATAGCATATTTTATTCGAAGCTACAGCACTTTTCACGACTAATCTGTAGTTCTCGAACTCACTTCCTTCGTCCGAAAAATGTCTATATATCCGTCGCAAAAAGTGACTCGTTAGCTCCTTATAAAATAATATACTATTTCGACTACATTTTCAGGACTTATTATCTCGGAAACTAACAGTGGTCACCAAAACAGAAATTTTTCCATCTTAATTTTTCCAAATTCTTTGGTATCGCCCTGTATAATATGCACATACTTGCAATAAAAGTTTAGACCCTGGTGGCATACGGTGATCTCAGCTTTACATAACTATTTGGATGTTGCAGAAAATCAATATCGTTTTGTCTTCCATGTTACATTTAATGCTGCCTTTGGGGTAACCTTTTTCCTTAAGTAACATTTGAAGATGTTTTAAGTAGTTGCTCACAATAATTTCAAAATAAAATATAATTTATCATGCCGACTTGCACTAGACCGCCGCAGAAAACTTCTTAAAAGTTTAGAAAAATTTATACACATGTTTATTGGTATGGGTATTTACAGTTGTCATGTTTTGGCACATTTACACCCTTCATATACCTGTAATGAAACTATTGTAAACATATGGCAAACACAATTTTCTAAAAAATTGTATAACGCATTGTACAGATCACTCAAAGGCAACGACAAAGTGAAATATTTGAAAATAGCTGTTATTAAGAAGTAGGAAGAGTCGCATGCATCTTCATCCCGATTTAATTTTTAATGTTTCCAACAATGGCGTTGCAATACGACATCGTTTGATTTTCTTCTTATTGAGGTCACTATTGCTATTTAACACTGCTGTTATTTATCTACAAACACACATGTCGAATGACGTCTCTCAAGTTGCAAGTGAAGTCCGAAAGTTTGATGATCTGGATATTCCTGTTTGTTAATGGATTCGCACCTTTTAGGCAGACTACGCAATTAACTTTTTTCCCATTCATTCCTTTAATTTCCCAAAAAAGTATTCAATTATGTAACAAAGCAATAATACATTTCTTTAGCTGTGCCCTTGGCATTTGATTCCCCCAAAATTCGGAGCTAGACGTGTACAATTTGTCATCAATTTCGGTATCATTAGTTAGACGACAGTACCACAATCGGTTTCTTTTAACTTATGGCCGCTTGTAGTTGAGGAAGTTAAAGATGTAGTAAATTAATTGAATAACAAGTCTCCCGATACTGATAATATAACCGCAAAATGCTAAAGTATCCGTAAACAGTACTGCTCCAGTCTTCATCCAATTATTCAATTTATCAATCAAAAAGGGTATCTTCCCGGAAGTTTAGAAAAAAGCTGTTATTATTCCTATATATAAAAACGATCCAAAATACACTTCAAACAATTACCGACCGTTCGCACTTCTGCCCATACTATCATAAATATTTGAAAAATTAATATGCAAAGAGTTAACAACTTTTTTACAAATGATCACATACATCGCAACTCGACACTACGGATTCTTACCGGACAAAGGAACAGAGATGGCATTAGTAGACTTCCCTAACGAAATACTTATTGACATAGACAAAGGATGTTGTATGAGTGGATTATTTATTGGTATATCAAGGGCATTTGACAATATTTCACAAAACACTTTTATATCAACTTTTTAGAGCTGGTATAAGAGGATTACCTTTACAGTGGTTTGAAAGTTATTTGCAGGAGAGAATTCAGGTTGTTCGAATTAATGATGTAATTAGTTTAGAAATGCAAATGGTAACAAGCGTACCTCAAATGAATGTTCTTGGTCCTATAATATTTTTAATTTACATTGACGACTTTTGCTTAAATGTAGGGAATGGATCGATTTTTATTATTGCAGATGATACTGCCATCCGCTTAAGTTCAGACACAAAAGAAAGAAATTGTGTCAAGATTTCGCGTGGCATAAGAACATTAAAAAAGTGGTTTAATTATGTATGATGTCGATTCATGTGCACAAAACAAAATATATGAATATTTCATTTAGGAATAGTGTATATCATACTATATATAAATTTGCGTTATAGCGTTTTACTCCTTGCGATTCTCAATCTCCAATATCTTCTTTCATTTCATTCTCCTTCATTCAGATGTCTCTCACTCATGTATTTTTGGATCCCTTGACTCCAATTCATCCTCGGTCTCGCTCTTTTTCTTCTTCCGTGTGGTGTCCATTCAAGCACTTGTCTCGGCAGTTTTATTTCTTCCATCCTCGGGACATGTCCATACCGTTTTAATTGTTTTTATTCTATTTCTTCTGCTACGTTTTTTTCTATTTTCATTATTTGTCTGTTGTATTCGTTTGTTTTGTGTTCTAGTTTTGCGATTTTTGCTGATCTCCTTATGGCATCCATTTCAGTGGCTGAAATTTTCTTTTTGGTGTTCTTTGTCATTGTCCATTTTTAACTGCTGTATGTTAGTACACTTTCAATCATAGAATTGTATATTCTAAGCTTATTCTTTTTTTATATTTGTTGATCTTAATATACCGTTTAAAGCATATATGACTTTCCGACTTTGTGAAATTCGGTTTTGAATTTCTGTTGTATCTTTACCTTCATTTGTAAATGTTGCCCCTAGATATTTGTATTTATTCACTTCTTTGATTGTTGTACCATTTTCGAGGGTTAGATTTTCTAATTTTACTCCAACGCCCATATATTTCGTTTTGGAAACATTTATCTCCAGTTCCCATTGTCGATACTCTTCTAATAGTTTCCTGGTCATGTATTCTATGTCATCTTTAGATTGTCCGATTACTGCTTGGTCGTCCGCAAATTGTAGAGTGAAAAATGTTGTATTGTTTTTAATTTCATACTCTATCATTCCGCATTTCTTCTTCCAGGCTTTTAATGCGTGATCTATGTATATCTCAAAGAGGGTAGGTGATATACAACAACCTTGTCGTAGCCTCTTTTCTATTACAAATCTTTGTGAGAATGTGTTGCCTATGTAATAAATGCGCTTCTCTTCCATGCATTAGTTCTTTCTTAATTATTTGTTTCAAGTATTATCAGTACACGATCGGCCGGCTCCGAATCCGCTTTGATGTTCCGATTCTTTATCGCTATAGTCTTCTTCAATTACGTCTCTTACAACTGGTCCGTAAAATCGACTGAACGTACTGGTAACCAATAAACCTCGATAGTTATTACACTTGGTTCGGTCACCATTTTTAAGCAGTAGTGCCGTATAGGCTAATCTCCATTCATCCGGAACCTTCTGACCATTAATGCACATTGTAAATGGTTTGGCTATCATGCGATATATTTTGTCTGATCCATGTTTTCTTAATTTTGCTGAAATTCCTCCTGGGCCTGGTGACTTTCCATTTCTTAATTATTTATCTTAGTTTGGATTTGTTCTGGGGTTACTGTTATAGGTTCACCTTCGATATTGATTGTTGTGGTATAAGTTTTCGTATCTGCTATAAAATCTTGACGTTCTTCTTTAAAGATATTTGTAAAATAGCGGGTTCAGGATTCTAAGATAATAATTGTGTTTATTGTAACTGTTTCTCTTACTGGTGCTTTTATATTCTTAATAAAACTCCATATCTCTGTACAACGTTTGCCTCCGATACATGTGTTTATTTCAAAACATTTATTTTTTCACATCTTTTCTCTTTATTCCCCTATTATCCTTCGTGTACCTATCTTGTTGAATCTCTCTATATTCTTTTCTATGTTTGTCATTCTTTGTATTTAACCATCGTAAGTATGCTGTTTTCTTCTTTTTAGTCTGCTTTTCTGTTTTTTCGGACCACATATAGTCTTATTTGTTGGTTTGTTTTTACTTTCACGTAGCGTTTCTTCGGCAGTCTAATGTATATTGACAGTTATATGTTTATAGAGTTTTTCTACTGTATTATATGTAGTTTCGTTTAATTTTTCATCAAGTCGTTTTTGATATAGATAGATCACT
Organism: Agriotes lineatus; assembly: GCA_940337035.1. Taxonomy (NCBI): domain Eukaryota; kingdom Metazoa; phylum Arthropoda; class Insecta; order Coleoptera; family Elateridae; genus Agriotes; species Agriotes lineatus. Next base: position 108,894 of record CALNHX010003304.1, on the reverse strand, counting down.
CTAGGGTGGTCAAAACTTGGTATACTGTATTGGGGATATTCTATTTAGTCATATGACTCGTTGTTTGTTCATTTTCCTTTCTTGTTATTTTTCCAATCTATCTAATTTTTGTTCTCACCAAATAATGGTCGCTAACACATGAAGCGCCTCGATATACTCTTACGTCTATTATTTTGGTAGATGTTTTTTGTCTGATAATAAAGTAATCAATTATCGATTGCATATTTCGTTGTCTCTGTGTCCACGTAAATTTATGTATGTCTTTGTGTCTGAAGTATCCATTGGTAATACGAAGTGAATTTTGTTCACATAGATCTACCAATCTTCTGCCATTTTTGTTTACCGTTTCTTCTCTTTGTGCTCCAACTACGGAATGATTACTCTTTTTACCTATTCTCGCATTAAAGTTGTGTAGCCATAAGACACAGGCAGGTAAAAAGGCACTGAAAATCAAATACATATGGTCAAAGTAGGCTATATACTCATTATTGGTACGGAACCAAGCATTATAAGCATTAAATAGGCAGTTGTAAATACAGAAATAGCTATTGTGAAAATACCGGTAGGTGCAGAATTTATTGCATTTAATGCCGAATAGATACATTTTGTGCCAAATGCAATTTTGATTTGTGTTCGGCCCGAACGTCATGCTAACGAACGATCTGACGTCGCGTCGGTTAGCGCCGTTCGGTGTTTCGAACACGAGTTGGCATTTTAGTCACCGATACCGCTTGGCGTTTTAGACATGGTCGGCAGAATGGGAGTCGGCGTTTTGGACGAATTATCAGTTCGGCGTTTTGGACAGTCCTCATTTTGCAAAATGGCGTAAGTGCCGAATTTGTATTCGGCTCCGACGCCATGTTCACGAACGACGTGACGTCAGTTGGCATCGTTCGACGTTGTCAGAATGGGAGTCGGCGTTTTGAATGAATTATCGGTTCGGCGTCTTGGGCATGCCGAATTTTTGGCAGTCCTCAACTATGAACATGGATGGCAAAGGAAGTAATTGATTTAATTTCGAGAAAGAAACCCCGAAGACTAAAAACGGGGAATATAAAAACATTTATTAAACAATAGAGAAGACAATTGTATTGACCAAATAAATGGAAGAGAAGTTTAAAGTGCAAACTAAAGTAAAATATATTGCAGAAATAAGAAATAAATATACAACCAATGACTTGATTGATAAAAAGCGCCATCGTCTTCGATCAGCTATCTACTGCTGGATATAGGTTTCCCCAAAGCTCTTCGATTCTTTTCTATTCTGGAACTTATGCTCCCATTCGCGGGTATTACTTGTACCTATATCGTTTGTTAGACGAGTCGGTGGTCTCCTTCTACCTCTAGCGAGTGTCTGGTAATCCATTGTAGAATCTGTGTGGTCCATCTTTCGTTCTTTCTTTTATCCACAGGTCTATTCCACATCTATTTCAGTTTTGTTACTTTTTTTATAATGTCGCATACTCTCGATTACCTGCTTAGGTTTTCATGTCTTGTTTCGTTTTTACTTCCGCCATAAAAATACGAAATTAAGTTTTTAACAGATCTTCAAAAGAGTCCCTTGAACCCAAAACATATATTTTTGTTCATTGGTCTGTCTGTATGTGTGCCTGTCTGTGTGTCTGCTTATGTGTCTGTCTGTGAACAGAATATATCAAAAACGACAGGAAGTATGACGTTGAAACTTCATATACCGTGTGAATAATGTAAGAATATACATTGGCAACTGTATTTTAGCATTAATCAATTTACCGATGCTAGTAACAATTGTCGTTTTTTTCTGTAGTCACTACGTTGTTATTTTGTTTACAAACACCATGGTAACATTAAGTAAATTCCCTATGTCTAATTTTGCATAATTCAGCCATGTATAGTCTTACATTATTCTCACTTTTCACTGTATAAGTTTTTTGTACTATCTAGATACGACAGTAAGCTTTTGAAGAAAATCGCATAACCGAAAGTATGTGTTTACTCTTGTGATTTTCCAGTTTTTTCGATTTTTTCAAAAACGGCTTTAACGATTTTTTGCAAACTTTAGCTTTTTATTAAATTTTTAATGAGTTTTGATGCCAGATAGGTCACCTTCCTGTTGAATGCCTCTAAAATGGATTTTCCGCTAATCGTACTGGAATTGACACATTATTGATAACATTTTGTTGAGCAAAGTCAAACATTCCATTACGTCAGCTGTTGCTAGGTAACTTACAATGAAACTGTACAGGAATAATATTCCCGTCCTAGGCAGGGAATATTCGAGAACTATTTCCTATTTTTGTTTAATTATTCGTATCGATCGGCGGAAAGTAGAAAGAGTATCTTGGGCAAAAGCGACATTCCCAATCGCTTCGCCCAACAATATTCACAGTTGTCCAGAAATGTTACGCTTTTCCTCCTAGATACACAATTTACTATTTTTTTGCTTTTTTCCTATTTTTTTATTAACTCCTATTTTAAATAGAACACCCGGTATATTATTACATTTTTGAATTCAGTTTAAAATTTTAGAGAAAATTTGTTTCTTGAACTAACGCTATATTTTGCACGGTTTCTATAAAATTTGTAATTTTTGAAAAATTTTGACAAATGCTTAAAAATTAAATTTTTGGCTAATTATAAGATCACTGTAAAAGGAAGTTGTGTGCGTGTATCACACCTGATTTTTTTATAATGTCGCATACTCTCGATTTCCTGCTTATGTTTTCATGTCTTGTTCCGTTTTTTAATGTTACTACCGAAAGCGCTTCCTCCAACGCTCGTTGAGCTATTTGGCATGCCTTTATTGATTTTTTAGTTAATATCAAAATAGACAGAGCATACCAGAGTCCCTGTATATTAAGAGTTGGAAGATGTAGGCGATCGACTTTGTATCCACAAACAATGGAGTACCTGTTTTTTCTTGAATCTAAATTTTATGCAGATCTGGAATACCTATGAACAGTAGTTGTTACTATGGCAACCATTACAAATCAGAATTACATTGTGTGAATGTTGTGACAAACACCAAATATTTTTAGTTTGTTAAAACATAATAGTATGTAATGATACTAGTGTATAAGTACGCCTTTAAAGCACGTGCGACGAGTTAAAGGGCACGACGCGAAGCGGAATGCTTTTAACGTTGCTAGTGATTTAATGGTACTTATACACGTGTATCATACGCTACGCATCTACGATCGTAACAGAAATATAGAAACTTAGTTCGGTGACACTTTTTCCGTCACATTGTCATAGATATTCTAGGTTATGTTGACATTCAAACTAACAGCAGAGTGTGTTTTAATATAGTATTAAAACACGCTACCAATGGCAACGTGCGAAAAAGACGTAATTCGGGCGCTAGTATTAAGAGTGCTACAAAGTCACTTTTCACACTAGAAACTGTTCAAAAGTTGTCATTTTGACACGATCGTAGAAAAAACAAATTATACAATGACTGGTTGTTCAGCGATTAATTGTAAAACTCGAATAGATCAGATATATTCTTTGCATCGTTTTCCAAGGAATGAGAAAATAAAGCTTCTATGGGCAAATAACAGCAAAATTAATTATTGCCAGGCAACAAGATGTTTATATAATCAACATTTTGCGCATGATTAGTGGTTAAGTAAACAGCGTAAAATGATACTGAAACATGATCAGGTGTTTGACCCATAAATCAGTCACGCCTTCAGGTTTTAAGCACATAAATGTATATTCCACTTAAAAATATCATGTTCAAGGATTACTTACCTAAGAGGAAAGTTTAAAAAAATCTGAAGAGAATTACAAGCGAATGGAATCAGGTTGGCGTTAAAACTACGCCCACGCCACCACTTAAAGGTTAACAGTACCTAGTGATGTGTCGTTCTGGTAGAACTCGGTACAAAGGAGCAAATCCGGGTCAGGATCGATTTGGATCGAATCCAAGTTTCCAGTTCGGATTCTTTCCGGGGATCGAAAAGATTGCCAAGGCGTCAATTCTCGCGGATATTCATTCTTTTGGTCTTGTGTTATTTAATCCAACACAATACAACGTTTTGTGAAGGTTAACGGCGAACAGCAAACAATGATGTTCGTTTTATTAGAGCCTCGATACATGACATGGCTGGAGTTGTATGCTTTTTGATCAGTTATCAGTGATTTGCGGTTTTTGGCATCTTTGTAAGTGTCCATTTGATGTTTGAAACATAAAAACATATCTAATTACCGATTGCGTGATCATTGACCAAAACAAAGATACTATGTAACAATGTAACATCAAATGCCCGATACCAAATCAACTGCCTACTTATCTTGTTTTTATTCTTTACAATTTGTAACAGAAGTGCTTTTTAATTTTTCAATTTTCTGTATTGGTACATTTTCCTGCAACTGCGAATTTAACCAGGAATTTAAAGGGGGAACATCCAAACCATACCGAAAAGCCGACAACGCGATAAGAGCAGCGTGTTGTTCGTTCCGAGTCCCGAATAACCGAAGACTGCGAGTGTCTGAAATGCATGTTCAATTGTGATTTCGTTCCGAGCATTCGTTCCACTTGCGGAAAGGAATTGGAATGAACGAGTCTGCAAAAGTATCGAAACTTCTCATCACTAATTAACAGGGAAACACGACCGCTGTCCATAATGGTAGGTTCGGTAGGACGTTTCGCTGATGTTGGTGTCTTCTGCTCTTGGTTATATAACGAGAAGTCATTACATTACATGTAAATCTTGTGTGTTGTTGGGCCTTATGGTTTTTTCGCTTAGTTGCTCACATGTAACTTGTTTATGGTTAGATTGGTTTTGCAGAGCTACATTCTATGTATTATTTAAGCGGTAACCATTTGCTCGATTGAAATTGTTGGGATTTTAATAACTAGGGGTACATTTTTTTAGTTCTGGCTAGTATGTTCACGGATTCGTATTTTATTATGCGCCCCCCTAGTTCCAATAAGTATTCTGCGATGATTTTTGTGTCTTTCCACGCCGTGTGTGATTTTGGTGTTCTTTTATTCTAGATTCTCCGTTTGCCCGATAGAAGATTTGCCACATTGGAACTGGTAAACGCCTTCTGTCTGTAGCTTGGGCAAAGAATCTGTGTTGGAAGGGATCAATTGTTCGACTTTTCTTATTGTTCCATAGGGGACCCCGATTTTTTTCTTATCTAAGATCTTTCTTATTCTGACGGTTACTCCGGCGATGAAGGACATGCGTAATTCATAGGTTTAGGTTTAGGTTCCTTCAGTTTTATGGTGTATTGGCATCTTTTCCTGATGTCTCGTCGACTGTAGCCATTCCTACGTAAAGCTTCTTCCACGTGTCTTAGTTCTTGTGGATTACGATCCTCGTCACAAATAGCGGTGGCCCAATGAATAAGGGTCCTAATTAGTAATGTCTTTTGTTTGGGTAGATAATGAGAGGAAGCATGTAGATAGCGGTCAGTGTGAGTCTTCTTTCGATACCCTGTATGGCTTAATCTGTTGTTAGCTGTTCGTTTCACTAACACGTTCGGGAAAGTAAGGCGTCCATTTTCTTCAGTTTTCATAGTAAACCTTATTTAGGCACGGTGGTTGTTTCAATGTGCCAAGAAAATTTCAAGAGCTGCTTTTCCATGGGGCCATATAACGAAAGTGTCGTCAAAGTAGCGGAACCAGGATTTATGTTTTAGGTGCCTGAACTAAATAGCTTCTTCTTTAAAGGCTTCTATAAATACGTAGGCAATGACTGAAGATAAAGGAAATCCCATAGCGGCGCTTCCTTTTGCTCGTAGTACATTCCTTCCCAAAGAAAGTAGGCCGTCGGTCGTGAGGCACATCCTTGCTAACTCTGGCACGTCTTCTCGGAGTCCTTGGGAAACGAAGCATTGTTGTGTAAGATTTACTGAATCGTCTACTGGTACTTTGGTAAACAGTGATTCTACATAGAAACTGACCAACATGTCCTGGTCCGTTACTTTCAGTTGAGCCAATATTTCCACGAAATGCTCAGGATTCTTCACGTAGGATTATGTTCTGTCTACCTATGGTTGTAATACGTTAGCGAGGTATTTGGCTAGTTCATACGTAGGAGATCTGCAAGTACTAACAATTGGTCTGGAACTTCTGGTTTGTGGATCTTCAGAAGTCCGTAATGTCTGAGCAGTCTAGTATCGCAGTCGATATTCCAACTCTGATATTAATGAGCTCTAGTAGCTCCTCTAATCTGGCGCCCTATCCTCGATGTGGCGTCCTTCTACAGCCTTACGTAATGTTTATCACTCATTAGTGATTAAATTTTTTCAATGTACTTGGATTGTTGCGGATTACCTTCAGAGGAAATCAACTTATAAGAATATTCAAGCACAAAACATTGTTGAACTTGCAATTTCAACAGTAAAAAAATTAAAAACATTTTTTTTGTTCTTTGCAATTGTAAAAAAATGGAGCACAAAATACAATAATGATAGAAAATCTACTTTGAATTAAATAAAGAAGAACACAACTGCAACAGATTTTTTTTTGTACTCTACTCCTACTACTTATTGTATATTATCAGAATTTGGAATCCTATCACATTTTGATGAGTTGCCTGAGTGACTAATCAACTATATCAGCTTAGGCTATTGTACTTTATTTAGGTGGCGACAGGTCTGGCCCGCCGATTATCTATTCCGAAACCCAGTCACCTAGCACACGGTTAACAGTGTACTGGGTGCTTTAGTTATCATCACACCTTCAATGACTGCCTTACTTCCTTATTACCACAACTGTCATTTTGGCATCCACTTTTTAAAACGACTGGGTGGGTCGCCCGCCAGTTGTTAGCTGTGAGGATTGAACCCCTTACCTTCAGCACTGGAGCGGAGTTTCATAACCACTTGAGCACAGTGACAGTCATATCACTTGATCACGACCACATACTGTATAATAAGATTACAATTTCAATTTAAAGTGTATGGTTTGTTAATATTGGATAACAGCTATTTGTATCTAGTTTCGTAAACAAAACTGGACGGAGATGTATCTTGATAATTTCGGTTACTTCTAAAAAATGTCTAACTATAATGTTTTTCAGGTTCTTCAAATATGGATGAAAACCACACAACGTACGAACATGAAAACAGAGTGGCTGGAGATAAAGGCTACAAAGATAAAACATTGTTCGTTACTGGTGGCAGTGGATTTATAGGAAAGGTATTCATTGAGAAAATTCTAAGGAGCTGCCCTCTAGTAAAGAAGATTTATGTATTAATCAGGACGAAAAAGGGAAAAAGCGCTAAGAGCAGACTGGACGAAATATTTGCCGGCCCTGTAAGTATATGATTTGGTTTAGTAAGAAATTTGAAATAAATATGAGCAGACCTTTATGATATGTACCGGCAATTCCTGGTAAACGTTTTATTTGTACCTAACGCCCCTTACTCTACAGCTTTCTGGACCTACCTATATCCATCTTCTATGCACTTTTTTATATACGGTATTTTTAAGAAAAAATGATCTTTCTCTAAGAATTTAAGTAACCTTTCATCTCTTTCATTGGGCTGCCCACGTCCAATTTTTTTGTTTTATCTTAATTTTTTTTTTTTGGTTTACTCCGAACTCGGCGCTCAAGTCTCCCACAGTTATCATGGGTTTTCCTCTATTGCTTGTGTCACTTCGTCGTATTTTTTTCAATGTTCTCTTCTTCATCCGTTGAGGTTGCAGCGTACACCTGGACTGTTTTAATGCCATAGTTTATTTGCATGTTTTATACTTTATAAGCAGCTGTGACGGTACCCAATTGCGCACCCTTGGCTGTCATTTTTGTTTTTCTGTTCTATGCAAATTTATCTTGTTCTTCTCGTTTTGCTAAGCCTAATATGTGCCATTTCACAGGCCCTATCGCCTCTTCCAGTTTTATCATCTTGTTATCCGTACTCATAGATCGTTATACGTATCTATATTTCTTAAATTGGTCAGGTCTCACAGACTATGGTTGCTACCGTTGTCTTTTTAAAAGTTGACCTCTCTGTCATCGGTTCTTGGTTACCTCTCAATTCATAAGGGTGACCATCTTATCAAACGTTTTTCCATACTATAATAATACTGAGTGGCCTTGATAAGACGCATATTAATTTGCATAGAAACTTAAATTCTGGAGGATTTCTATATAGACATAAGTTAAGATGGTTCACAGCAAAATAAGCGGTGATATGGAATATCATATATAATTTATGTTGACTGAACCTACGTGTAACCGTCAAATAAAAATGTGTGTAAGCTCGGAATAACATTCAGCAGACAAAGGCTGGTACAGTACAAAACGATCAGTAAGACCCCCTAATGAATATTCGTAGCAAGCCTCGCCCCTGCGTGTCCCTTTCAGCCCATTTGGCTCCAGCTAAAACTTAATCGAGGGGGGTTCGAACGATTGGGCACAGCTTAAGGCGAGGTAGTACGATAGGGGTAATTGATTGTAATTGCTTAAATACAAATCGACGGGCCCCATGACTTTTGAGAATGTAGATCTAAATTCAACTGATGATTGGCTAAAAGCCGAAATCCAAGCGCCGTTGCGTCGCGTTGTTACCCCCAGAAGCCGCTCCATAGCTGTAGACGTTTACACCTACTTTTGGGTGTCCCTGTTGCAGTTGTTTGGGCCTTGTACAGAGGAGTATACACAACACGACAAGAATACCAGTTTCTGTCACTTGAAATAAACACCCAAAAACGAAGTACAAGCATAGAATTAAAATAAGGTGACCTATTAACTCAATAGTTACACACATACGAGTTTGGACATGTAGTATGTAGTAAAATTGGGGTTAGTCAACGTTTTTACAATGATTAACTAATGTAAGATGGGAACAGCACGTCCACTAAGTCTGTTGGTACCTGAATCCAAGAACGACCAGTATAAAAGGCCAATTTAGGCTTTCCTCGGTACTTGGAGTCAAATTACCACAGTATTTTTAGGCAAAGCTTTGTAAGCTCAAAGCAGACGGTACCTAGTTATTCTTGTAAGGTACAACATAGCATCCATTGTTCAACGAATGTCTAAAATGCGCACAACTATAGAACAATTAGGTAGCACTCTTAAAACGACAGTTTACAATACCTTTTTGTTGGCGTAGCAGCTCAACAACTGCATTTTCTATTCTAACAGGCGGAGAGGGTCACACCTAGGGGTACTATGCGATGTTGCCTGATAATACTATCGAGTAAGGCATGTTTTGGCGTACAACAACGACGAGGGTTGCAACGACGACGGCGGGGTGGCCGACCAACTTAGCCGGGGAAGTGTTGTAATAGAATCCTTCACAAAAAGATTTAGGCTGGACCGCAACGATAGACGACAAAGATTCACCCTGTAGATATACTTAGGAACGCGCTTATCTTTTAAGATCCGCTGTTTGCAGCGTAAGCGCTTAATTAGCGGCACTGACTCAACGAAGCGCGTAGTATGTGGCTTTGCAAACACTCCTGGGAAGGGTACGTCGCACCCCACTTAACGATAAGGGATGTTACTTTTGAAGGCGTAAATCGTACTCCCCTAGAGGGACGCTATATTAGCAGTAAAGAAGCCTCCATCAAATTCACATTAGAAACAGAACAAAACAATCAGTTACCTTTTCTTGATACATTAATCACACGCACAATAAATACTTTTGAAACATCAGTATACCGTAAAAAAACAAACACTAATAGGTACTTACATTTTAACTCCAATCATCACAAAAACATAAAGACAGGTGTTGTAAAAAGTCTTTATGACAGAGCCAAAGTTGTTTGCTCTAATGATGAAATTTTCAAAAAAAGAAAGAATTTATTGTTAATGTTTTACAAGATAATGGCTATCCAGAGACTCTTGTTCGGAACATTTTCAATACACGAAACAATGCCACACGCGTACAAAGAAATGACATTCAAACATATAATACTCTAACTATACCTTATATTCCTGGCATATCTGACAAAATTAGACGAATTGGGAATAGATTCAATGTTAGGACGGTATTCAAAACGGTGAATACCTTGCGGTCAGTTCTTACAAAAACTAAACCGTTCAACGAAGAACAACATTCTAAGAATTGTATATATATAGCATCCCCTGTGAATGCGGGAAATACTATATCGGTGAAACATCCAGACCTTTAGCAGTTAGAGTTAAAGAACATAAAAATATGATGAAAACCTATCAATTCAATAAGTCTAATCTGGCAGAACATGCTTGGGATAACAACCATGAAGTACACTGGCATAACACAATGATCTTGTCTAAAGAATCGATGTCAACTAAACGTAAAATTAAGGAAACGGCATATATTTTACTTAACGAAGAAAAGTGCGTGTCGTCTTTCTCAATATTTTTAGACACTAGTTGGCTATCGATTCTTAAAGATCAGATCAAGTAGGTTTAGATAATCAACAAACGTCAATGTCAAGCACTTCATTGGAGGTTGGTGGTTTTCAATCTCCGTGAAAAAGCTAAGTTTTATTGTTACTTTTTAATTGTTAATCGTTGATAACGAGGGCAGATTGTCCCTCGAAACGTTCGTTATTTAATACGTTATTTAATAATTTTAATTTGCAGAGTGGCGAAATACCCAAAAAAGAATATGAATTAAGGAAGATGATAAACGTTATTAGAGACATTGCTCTACTTAACGAAAGTAAGAATCTATAAAACTGCTGTAGGACTTATATTAACACATGGCACAGAGGCTAAAAGGCTGACAAAAAACAAAACACCTATTGTGCACATGCGAAATGAAATTACTACGAGCAATTGAGTGGAAAACTTTGCGAGACATATTACTTAATAAATATATCATATATTAGCAATACTTAAGACATTACAAAATGAAGCAACGGCAAATGATAATATTGGAATTGATATCTCAGTATATTGGATGCACATCGGCTACCAAGGAGAGCAAAAGAACACCGATCAGCAGAGAGGAAGACAGATCCAGGAAAGCCACATGAACGCTGCATCGAGAGCTGGCTATGCACATCAGAAGAAGCCTAATTCAAGCAGTGCCGTCTTTTATATGATTGAGGCCCCGGGCCCAAGGTAATGAAGGGGCCCTTCTAGAAAAGAAGTAACTCAATACAATACAATATATATTTTTAAAATACCTCCCTTTATTTTTATACAACTAAATACTGAAACGAAATTAAAATTCTAATTAAATGAATATAAACACAATAAAACATAAGAGACCTAAAAATTAACAAATAGAACATAATTATTGCTACACACTAATAAAAGATTTTTTCTCGATTTGGTAAGGGCGAAGTTCTGTGTTATATCTTCAAAATTTAAATTCACCAATATGTCGCTTTCTACGCACATTAATGATAAAGAGTTTAGCCTCTCTTGTAGCATAGTACTGCGAAGTTCGTTTTTTATCATGTTTAACTTGTGAATGTTTGCCTATCTACCTGTCTACCGGTCTACCTATCTACCTGTCTATCTGTCTACCTGTCTGGAAGTGTAGGAGCTACTAAGTAGCCAGAATGTAAGCAAGGGGCTGGACTCCGATAATATTCCATATATTTGTTAAAAACTGCTCGATATCATTATCTGAGCCGTTAACTATTATGCGGTTTCAACTTGCGCAACATAAATTGGGTTAAGAATGGCAATGAGCGTGGCCTCCAACCAGCTTCAACGTACGACAATAATGATAATTGTTTTTTGGATTGTATATCTGAAAGTGGAATTATGCAGTTTAATTATGTTAAAAATATCAATTAGAGGATTCCAGACCTTGTGTTATCTAACAACGATGAAAGAACACACAGAGGTTTTTCAATACGACCGCCTCCTCTTACTGCTGTAGATCAAAACTATCCTCCTTTAGAAATATATTTTAGATATAAGTTTACGGAACCGCTTATTGCAGCCGCTCAAAATTTTCGTAATTTCTCCAAAGCTATCTAATTATAAAATCTGTTATTTCAAAACATGTACCTATGTTTAATAAGCGATTAGATTGTTTTCCTCTTTGGTTTTCAAGCGATCTAATTAAGCTGATGAGGGAAAATATTAAAGATATAAATTTCCTGTTGACTATAATAGCTTCAATCGAATCTAAAATCTGTTATAATAACAAAAGCTTTGGGTCCGGCCAACGTAGTACATTTATACGTTTATTAATTTTGATTAATGATTTATAATTATGTATAGTTATCAAATGAATACACAACTTTAATTTAATTTTTTTTTACAAAATTAAATAATGAATTACATAATTATTTGTTGACCAATGCGCCTGTCGGGGGCCCCAAAAAATTGGGGGTCCCGGGCCCGGGCCCGTCGGGCCCGTGTCTAAAGACTGCACTGAATTCAAGGCTATTAGCCTACTTAAGAAGAAGAGAAAGAAACATAACCAACTTAATAATAGTTTTAAAGCTTTTTTTATTTGTACAGTAAAATTCTCGTTTTACCTAAAAAAAATTAACAGCGGCGATTCTTCTTTCACAGTGATTTAGGGTCATTAGACAAGTGTAGCACCAAAACGCCGTGTCCCAACTCCCTGTCAAACAGCCGTCATCTTGAAAACATTTTGACTTTTTTTTTCGCGATCAATTGGTGGCACAGAAAAACTTCTGCAACAAAACATGTTGGAAATATAATTCTACACATTTTTGGTCAAGGCCTCGATACCGAGAAGTTGGAATTTCAAACGGTAGAGGGCGATAAAGTTACCAAAATGTTTTTCTGCGTGCGTGAAAAGCTATAAACTTATTTCCCAGGTATTTTCTCTGAACATCTGCTGTTCTAAATGTGTTACAACTTGAATTTAATTGGATTCTACGCATTAGTTCGGATTAACACTTCATGTAAAAACGTTCTGTTCTGTTCATACAAAATGCCCGATTACTGTTTTGTTTGCCAAGAAGTTGGCGAGGACCAAATACCCGTGACTTCTGAAGGTAGAAATTTTCTTATCAAGGCCAGTGTGATAAGAAAGGATTCTGAGAACGAAAAGTATCTAAAAGATTATCAGGGGCGTCATTTCAGATTTTGATTAGGGGGGAGAGGGCAAGCACAAACCGTAATAGTTTTGTCAATATTTTCATTTAAAAAAAAACGAAAAACATAAAAATAAAATACTATATATACCTAAATAATAAATAATGTATCAATTTACCTAATCATTGCCTAACATAATCTACATTCTGAAGAAACAATAATATAATTTCATATAAGAAAAGAAAGCAGGTTTTTTGTAAATTCCAAAATTATAGGTGGGGGGTGGGCAACTGCCTCCCACCTGCCCCTATCAAATAATGCCCCTGAAAATATCCGAAAGTACGAAAGACTCCCTGAAAATACTGCACGAAGATATGTATTTTAAAAATTTATATTTCAAAGTTTTATCTTCAGCTTGCGTAATTGACAGAGGTTTTGTCCTTCACAAGGTAATTTGGATCAGAAACGCTAATATTCACTAGATGTTCTCAGTACGCCCATTATGTTAATCGGCACTTTCTTAGTCCACTGGAATAGCGCCACAGTGTTTTTAAAGAAAAACAATTTGATCCAAACGTCCTGGCATCTGTTGGAATTGATTTTCCCATTGCACTCTACGGCGGAAATAATATCCATGAAAAATGTCTCGATACGCTGCGATTCCAAGCCTTTGCCCGATCACTGAAAAATAACAAAGTTGGTCTCTGCTCCTTGCCACCTGCAGCTGCAACACTGCTTGAGGGCCTACCATCAGGTCCAGCAATGGATGGGTTGCATCCTCGAACCGACGAATTAAGGATGGAAAAGATCTTTCCAAGGATTGGATGTGAAAACTGTCAAAGTTTCCGCACTTGCAAGTCTCTTGAACCGTGTATCCTGTGGGTGTACGAAAAATTGGGGGCCAGCTTGTGGTTGCAGAAAAGCTGGCCTCAATTGTTCCGCAATGTGCAAAAATTGCAGCGGACAAACCTACTACAACTCAACCACTCCTGAATCAGACAGCCAGGATAAAAATTATAACAACAACAAAGAATTACCTTCACAAGTTGTGGGGTCTTTTGTCAATAAAAGTTCAAGCAACACGCCTACCATGGTCGATAATGACTAGGTTGTGTCCGAGGCTCCGAACCAAGACGAAGGAACAGCTCTAAAAAAGGGAAAATGCGATGAGTAAACTACAATGTATCTTATGGTTTATGCAAAAATAAATTAATTTCAAATATATTTCTTTTCTATAATTTTCATCTTTTTGCCTATTCCAACTTCTCGGTATCGCGGCTATGACCAAAAATGTGTAGAATTTCTGTAGGTTCTGAAAACCTATTCACATTGAAACAACTTGAATGACGTGATGATTTTACCTCGCAAAAGAGAAATCACTACTTTGCTGCGCCGGAATATACTTTTCCAACGCCGCGCGGACTTTGAAGGGTTGTAACTCGGAGACCATTTAAATCAATCACCTTATTAAAAGAGATCCGTTCACAACTTTTGCATTCCAAATTTTCCGAAAAAACCACCCCCACAGAACTAGAATGACGGAAACCGATTTTTGGTAACTTTGTCGCCCTCTACCGTTCGAAATAGCAACTTCTCGGCATCGCGGCAATAACCAAAAATTTTTAGAATTTTATTTCCAATCAGTTTTGTTCAATAAGTTTGTCTGTGCGACCAATGGATTGCGAGGAAAAACGATTTAATAATGTTTTCAAGATGGCGGCTGTTTAACAGGGGTGGGGGGCACGGCTTTTTGGTTTTACACTTGCCTAATGACGTTAAACCACTGGGCAAAAGGAATCGCCGCGACCAATTTTTTAAGGTGGCGTGGTGTTTTCCGACAATTCTACTGTATTATATGTCTAGTAAAAGACCGAGTGTGGTGTCTGGAATAGAAGAAAATAATATGAAGAATAAAGGGAAATGTAGCAGCCTTCCGTTCCACGGATGGTTTGAAAATTACACGGTTCCACGGGTTGTATAAATATATGTTTGTATATTGCTAATTATGTTATTGGTATATTATCAATATTTTAATTTTTTTGCATTTTGAAGTACAATCGTATATTTTAAAGGTCTCCATTTGAAAAAGGTCACAGAAAAGGTAACCTACAATTTATAATTTATTGAAAAAAACCTTACTGTTTCACATACACTTGAGTAAACTTAATTTTTTCAAAAGTACTAGAAATAATAAAACTAAAATTATTTTTATAGTAAACAGCGAACAGTTATTGACATTTTTCGGCACAGTCTTAGTAGAACGTTAGCACATGATGCAAAGAAATGCAGTTATTGCAGAATTTACAGTGGCTTTTGAGGTTTGGTTTGCCCTTCAGCGGTAACCCCCGAATTACTTTATGTTATTTAAGGACAATTTTACGGAAGAAGAGAATTTCCTGAGTCAACACAACATAATTATGAAATAGGGGAATTACCTTACTTCCAGTAGAACTCAAACCCGAATTATAAAATTTAAGGGATTGGTGACCACAGTAAAATATAGATCATACGGTCACTTTTTTGTATCAAATATGTTTGTCACACACCAATGATGACGTATTTGTGACGTCACCAATCGTGTTTGTCAAGCATCTCTAAAATAGAACGTGCTCTATTTCCCTGCACTGTTTAAAGCGATTCTGTGCAGTGTGTCGGTTTTTGAAAATGAATTTGTGACTATATTCAAAAGTTTTATAAATAGTCTTTTGTCCATCCCTAAATAATTTTTGAAGTTATCATCACCTTCAGATTTCAATTCTTTGTGCAGGTACCACTCGTTCTTAATTACATCATTGTAACCACTTACACTTTTCTAGATTTTTAGTATACAATGCTAGACTTAATCCTACTAACGAAAAGATGATGACTTGTTCTTCCATTTTTTTAAACAAAAATTCAAATTAACAAATAACAATTAACGCCTTGAAAACAGACCATAACCTCACTAAGACTACTAGTTGATTCATACAGTTTGTTGTATATGGAAAGTTTGATGGTGTAACCACCCAGTTTGATATAATAAACCAAACATTGTTCTATGGCGTCACGGAAGGTGTTTTACAAACAAATCTGATGTACCACAATGATCGTGTGACCTGTGCTTAGCAGGAATCTTCAGGTTGAGGCTCACAGGCCCAACGCCCCTACCATATCCAAACAAAAGGAACTAAATTAAAATTAACCAAATAGAAATATGTGATATAGAACATCTGAAAGGTATATACGGAGCTTAAGCAGATAAAGAAGTAGGGCTATCTATAAATACAGAAAAGACGAAGATGTTAAAATAATCAAGATCCAACAGGCTAAGGCAGAATTTAACAATAGTGGACGACAACATTGCAGTAGTGGGGCATTTCACGTATCTTGGAGTTAACATCGCAAAGTATGGAAGCGAAGAATGAGAAATTAGAGGAAGAATCATGTAAGCTACCAGTGCTTACTTTGCTTTAATGGCAACATTTACAGCAAGATAAATGCATGGGAAAACAATCATTTGCATATCTAAGACAATCATACGTCCTACCCTATGCTATGAATGTGAAACATGGATTCTTACACAAAAAATAACTTAGACAGTAAATTGTTTCGAAAGGAAAATTTTAAGACGATTCTTAGAACCGCTAAGCACACTCAATGATGCTGGATTCTATACTACTGGATATGCGGATGACATCGTCATCCTCATTACTGGCAAGTTCGAGGGCACGCTCTGTAACTTGATGCAGACAGCTCTTCGAATAACAGAAACATGGTGTAATGAACAGTCACTCTCTGTCAATCCTTCGAAGACAGAAATGGTCTTCTTCTTCTTCTTCTTATTATAGGACATTTGTCCTGTTAATATCGACAGTTGCATTTAGTCTTCCTGGGATGCTGAAGTCCAGCATTCCTTCCATCTCTTGGGTGGCCTTCCAACTGGTCTTCTTGTGTTCGGCTTTTGTGTCTTTACCCATTTTACTAATCTTGTATCGTCCATCCTGTCCACGTGGTTTCTCCATTGGCGGCGTCTAGTTCTTACCCATCTCACGATGTCCTGAACTCCGCAGTTTTCTCGTATCGTTTCACTTCACACAGAAATGGTACTTTTCACAAATAAAAGGAAGGTGGGACCTTTACGTAGACCTCTCCTATTCAACACTTCTCTCAGCTTTTCAGACAATGTCAAATACTTGGGAGTTATTTTTGACAGACAGCTGAATTGGGAGAAACATTTAAAAGTTAAAACTGAAAAAGCATGCATGGCATTCTGGCAGTGTCGCCGCGCTTTGGGTAAATCCTGGGGACTCTCCCCTCGAATTACCTTGTGGCTGTATACTGCTGTGATAAGGCCCATGCTATGTTATGGAGCACTTGTCTGGTGGCCCAGAGTCAGACAGGCTACGGCAGCAAGTAAACTAGGACATGTGCATTTTGTGCAACGCCTTGCCTGTCTTAGTTCTACAGGTGCTATACGCTCAACCCCTACGGCCGCTTTAGAGGTGGTCTTATGCCTTCCACCACTTGATCTTTTTGTGGAAGAAGTAGCCGTAAGGACCGCCTTGAGGTTGCGCTACAAAGAGCTGTGGCACACAGCAGGCAGGGGAGGCAGGCATACCCGCATCCTGAATGAGGGCGTCGACAAGATCCCTCTTCTGGACGCTATAGTAGATTACCTCCCTCTACAATATGCCTTCAACAGACAATTTAACGTCTATGAAAATGCCGGGTTTACCCAGCATATAGATATATCCATCTTTACTGATGGATCTAAAACAAAGCATGGAACGGGTGCCGGAGTTTTCTCTGACGATCTGAACCTCCGCCAAAGCATACCACTAGGCAAAATTGTCACTGTCTTCCAAGCGGAAGTAATTGGAATAATGCATGGTGCAAAAGCAATTCTTGAGAGGAACATCGAGAATCAATGTATTGGTATCTTCAGTGACAGTAGAGCCGCTTTACTAGCCCTGGGCAGTTGCAAAATTACCTCAGGTGTGGTACTGCAGTGCCGTGAAGCTCTCGAGGATATCCCAAAAAATAATGTCGTTTCCCTTGTATGGGTGAAAGGACATGACGGTAACTACGGCAATGAGGAGGCTGATGAGACTGCGAGACTGGCTTCCGGACAACCTCTCTGGGGGCCAGAACCTGTAATCCCTATATCCCTGACAATATTAAGCTCTATGCTATATCAAGAAACCTTAAACAGCTTCATACGAAGATGGGTTAACATGCAAAGCTGCCGGCAAGCAAGAGCTGCTATTACAGCGCCCTCGCCAAAGACAGCCAAATATTGCTTGCAACTGTCCCGAAGAAACCTTCGACTAGTCGTGGGTATCCTATCTGGTCACTGCACTCTAAACAAACATATGCACAGGATGGGACTAGTGGACAGCCCAAACTGTCGCGGATGCAACGAGGATGACGAGACAGCAGAACACGTTCTGTGCCACTGTCCAGCTCTCGCAAGAGTCAGAGGATCCATGTTGGGGGACTTCTGGCCCGATATAGTCAGAATTAGCAACACTCCAGTTGCGGTTGTCCTTAAGTACATTCAAAGGATTGGATGGCTTGAGTGATATCCAACTTGGAGAGCTGTTGGGAGGTAGCACAATGGGCCCACTTAATGCGGCCTAAGTGCGTGTGAGGTAACTCACCCTCCATTTTTAATCCAAAATCCAAAAATCCAAACCGCTGAAACAAAACAGATGATGGAGGTTAAGATGCAATCATGAATCACACCAATATTTAGAAGAACCGCCAGTTGAAATCTTTAATGATGTGAAATGTGAAAATGAGGTCCCCGAGGACGCAAGAAATATCTTGAACATCCGAAACTAGAGAACATATGTACTAGACAGAGGTAGGTGGAGGCAGAAGATGAAGGAGGCCAAAACCCGCCTTTGGCTGAAGTGTCATATGAGAGAGAGAGATATAAATATGTCCCATTGAACACCTGAAAGGTAGATACGAGCTTATGCAAATAACGTGTTTGTTACAAAAGTTATAACCAAATTACGTTTTTGCTGGACCTCGTAGGCACAACCCGTGGAACGGAAGGAAAATGGCAGTCTGAAGGTGGTTTAGTATGACCTAAATTGAATTGTTAAGTACCCCTATTTAGAAAAACCAATTCGTCCTTATTAAATGATTCCGAAGACTCGTTTTTTACAATTAAATCCGTATCGACTATTTGAGCAATGTTCGGAGATGTGTTATTTTTATCCAAATCAACGTCTAACTTTACAAGTTTTTTCTTTTCAATAAAAATATTCTGTTGCAATTTATGATCATTAATTTCGGTCTTATTCCCCATTCTGATCACTACGCTCTGTGGAAGTTGATACCTGACTGGTTGCATAGGACACGCCCTCCAGGTCAAATAGCGTTAGAACGTGCGAGGGTGCTGACTTTCACTGGTAATTTGGTGCAGAGCATATCTTCGGCCAATTTTGTCGACTTAGGCTCTCTTCAAAGTTACTGAAGATAACAGCTTAGCTGCCGAAACGATTTTGGCCGTTGTTAAATATTTGTGTGGTTAGGGGTTTTCGACGAATTTTATTGTTTAACGTTAAAAATACCTTTTGTTGCAGTTATTTGACCTTCTAAAGAAAACAGAAGGCTCAGACATCATTAAGAAGGTTGTGCCACTTTCAGGAAATGTGTGCGACATTGATCTAGGCTTGTCTGTGGAAAACCGAAAAATGATTGCAAGTGAAGTTGACTTTATATTTCATTTTGCTGCAACCGTTCGATTTGATGAACCTTTGAAAAGGTCAGTGTTGCTTAACACAAGAGGCACGAAGTTAATGTTAGATCTTGCTAAAGAGTGCAAGCAGCTGAAGGTGATATAACATGCTGCTTTTTATAAATTTTGAAGTTTATGCTCTCATTTAGGTATTTATACATGTCTCAACAGCTTTTTGCTACCCTCACGAGGAAATTTTATATGAGAAAGCATATCCACCACCAGCTGATCCTCATAATATAATAAAAGTAATGGAATGTTTGGACGAGAAGACGATAGACAAGATTACTGATAGGTGAGTTGCCTTATTCAGACATACTGTAAGTTCAGAATAAATAAAATAACCTTTGTCCAACACCGTATTACGACACTATAACAAAGCCAATTTCATTTGAGTTATATACAGCTCGCCCGAGCTTAGAAGGAACTTTTAGAGAAGGCGAATGGCGCTAGTGTTTTTACTTGCAAATGCCAAAATACATTCAGAGAGAAAATTGATGTTATTAACATCCATGGTTGAGTATAGTGTTGAAATAATCACTAGAATGTGGACTGGGCACTCAAACTAATTGGTTAAACTGCCATTGTTGCGAATGATAAAATGGTAGTATAACACCTTTTTCTTTAGATATTTTCAAATTTTTCTTATTAATCCAAGATGTTGCCAAGTACTTTCTAAGCTTGAACGAGCTGTAGGTCGTAACCTACATGTGAGTTTCTAGGTACTGTAACTCACTCCATGTCACTTGACTTTCAATTTTCTCAGCTGTCAATATAAAATGTATGTTAATTTGGTATTTATTGCATTGTTGGATAAAATTTTGTATGGTAAGGCGTGTTATTACAAATAATTTACTATTTCTACTATACCATTTTTTGTAATATAACACTTGTTTCATAAAATAACTATCGTTTAATCGAATGTAGGTTACTAGGCGACTGTCCCAATGCATATACGTACAGTAAGTCTTTAGCAGAAGCTATCGTGGTCTCTGAAATGAAAAACCTGCCAGTTGTCATTGTACGACCCTCAGTAGGTAATTACAGCTTTAAAAACTTGGTTACTTTGATAAAATATTATAACATTTTAAGTTATTCCAATTTGGAGGGAGCCACTACCTGGATGGACAGACAATTTGAACGGCCCTGTCGGGTTGATGCTAGCTGGTGGAAAAGGCATTTTAAGAAGCATGCATTGCGATCCAAAAGGATATGCTGATTTCGCACCTGCGGATATTTTTGCGAGTAGTCTTGCACTTATAGCATACACTTATGTAAATTACAAGTAAGTCAAACAGGGCTATTTATTGGGTCATTTTCCAGAAATGGTACACACTTGTTTTTTAAAACCTCATGGAGAATTGCAGTTCGTCGTCAAGCATTTTATGAATTTAAAAAAATCTATATTAACGGAGGTGAGGTTATTTCACAAAAGTGAGATTTTATCAATAACCAGAAGAATGGGTTTAGTTATTTATAATAAATCTGCTCAAAGGAAAATGCAACACTATTTATCTTTAGCTAAATATTTATTTATTTAGTTATGGTAAGTAAACTTTAATAAAATAACTAAAAAGTGGCGCTCTGCAAGAACACCGTATAATGCAGTGATTTAGTCATAAACTTTATTTTTTGTCAAGTAATAAGTAACATGTCTAAATGTTTGACAAGAGCCATTAACTGTCGCTTTTCGCAGTATATGAAACATCTACGACGTCCTATAAATATAGGAATAACCTTTTCTTGCCATTTAGTCTGTCTTTATTATACGGATGGGGCCACAATTATATACGAATGGGGCCATAATTATATATAACAGCAGTGAGATAACATGAACAACAAAATAGAATGCTTGAGTAAGAAAAAGATGACCATACGAAATAGTTATTTTCATGACAAACGTCGAAAGTAGCAAATATCGTGCGAGTGTTGATTAGACAAACAAGGGCGTAGCGAAGCGAAGCCCGAGTGGGTCTAAAACACGAGCACAGATATTTGCACTTTCGGGCGAGTTATGAACACTATTTTTTAGACGACCACTCAAAGTAAATTCTATTTTTCAGAATTGTTTTTATTTCGTTTGCAAAATTGATCGTTATATTATTATTGGTACATTTAGTTAAAAATTTAATTATTTGACTTGGGTAAAAATTGGATGAAAAAATATTTTTAGGAGAAAAATATAGTCAAAACAAACGACATATTGTCGTGAAATATAGTTTAATAAAAATATTGATATGAAATTTTTAAACAAGACGTTTCGCCATTTTTGGTGGCTTCATCAGTAATGTTATGAAGTGTAAATAATTAATATTTAATACATTATGATTAATATGGTTTATTTTTCACGACATTTTACAAAGTATGTTGGTTAATTAATAAAACTTGAACTTTGCCTGCTTAAGAGCTCGTATTACGTGTCTTGCTATTAATTAAAAATTAATATGGATTGCACTTAATGACTGTGTTTTATTAATTAACCAACATACTTTGTAAAATGTCGTGAAAAATAAACCATATTAATCATAATGTATTAAATATTAATTATTTACACTTCATAACATTACTGATGAAGCCATCAAAAATGGCGAAACGTCTTGTTTAAAAATTTCATATCAATATTTTTATTAAACTATATTTCACGACAATATGTCGTTTGTTTTGACTATATTTTTCTCCTAAAAATATGTTTACATTATTGGTACAATTATAAAAAATTAGAGCTTGTTGGAAGCAGAGGAACGAATAAAGCAAAAGCGTCTCGATTATTTGAATCACGGTCTGCTGAATTGTGTGACAAACGTCAAAGTGACGTTTGTCACACAATTAAGCAGGCCGTGATGTGAATAACTTTGTGCCGTTACAATATGACTAGCACGATATAATATCGTGCTAGTGTATGAAATTGTCAACTTTCTGTAGTAGGCTGCTGTCGCGATGTTACTTTCATACGTGGTCGTCTAAAAAAATTATTTTAGTAGGCATGTTTAGTTGACATCTGCCATAATTAAAATGACGTCAAGCCTACTCGCATATTTGCTACTATGTTTATCTCTTTCTTACTTAAGCAATACGGGTTATTTTCTTGTTCATGTTATCTCATTGCTGTTATATACCGGATGTCCATTCTCAAAGTCGAACATAGTCAATTAACATTAATGCATTCACTCATTCTATATTGAAACAATTCATTTTTTTGTAGATAATTTTAACAGACGTTGACAGAAAATACCTGATTTACGCCAACTAATTAGCAATTTTTTGACAAATGCTATCGAACTTGAAAAGCAAGGCATGGCATATTTAAAAATTCCCAAGTTTTAATTAGTATTTTAGAATAAAAATCGCATCTTGAATATTACTATTGGTATCATTTGATGCGTAATAATTTTATCTTTCCATTGATACCATTACCTTCCCTGTAAGTTGAATTGGCGAGCAGGAATCGGCAAAAACGTCCAATACAATGTTAATCGCCTATGTTCGACTTTGAGAACGGACACCCGGTATAATTGTGGCCCCATCGGTATAGTGAATTTATTATAACGCGCAATGTGGCATTCCCGATTCCATAAGGACTTGACTGTTACTATCGGTTTCTAAGGGTACGCCAAGCCATGTGTAAATGCGTTTATTGGTTCCTCACTTGTAAACATCAATTTATCAAGTCACTGTATTCACCTTGAAAATGTTTCTTAACTGGCTAGACAGTAATTTTACAAGAGTGCTAATAGATAAATGATAGCGTGCAAAGCCAGAGTTGTCTTCCTTAGTATGTGTCATATTGATGAATTTAGTTGCTTGTCAGTTTGACATTTTGAATAAATGGTAAATTTCTAGTTATTTACAAGTGAGGAACAAATAAAATATTCAACGATGCACGCCAGTCATATCCTTCTATTCGCCAGTAAAAACCCTCTTACCAAGCTAGTAATGATAAATACTATTATTTTAAAATGTAATATATGTACCGTAATTTTATTGAAAAAGACGCATCAGAAAGAACAACAGGGCATGTAATAACCTACATACTTGCTGTAAACTGAAGTCTTTGTACTATTTGATCAACAGAATTCCTTCCCCCGTACAATATATTATGTTTTTACATACTCAGTAACGTTTCCATATTGCATTTTAAAAATAAACACATTTACACATATTGGGCGTTATAATAAACTCCCTGTATAATTGTGGTCCCATCGGTACATACATATATACAAGTCAATATAACCAGGTTAAACTAATCCTTGATTTTCTCTTATGGTGATTGCACGCAGCTCGCCGTCAAGCATTTATTAAATTTAAAAAAATCCAAATAACTAAAAAAATTAAATGATATCATAGTCATTCAACCCGTTTGAAACAAATGTCGCAGTAAGTAAAAGTTATATTTGGTCTATATTTTCACACAGGTGTTGCAAACAAATACTGTACTTACAACTTACTGAACGTGCTTGACTTTTTTACTTCCCACTGCTAAAAGACGAAGCTGTATTGTAATCGAAAAAAAATCACGCTCTGAGATTTTCTTAGACCTTCACGTTTCAGGATACATAAAAGACGAAAAACAGGTTTTCTCAATTCCGTCTGTCTGTCTGGCTGTCTGTCTGTCTGGCTGTCTGTCTGTCTGTTTGGCTGTCTGTCTGTCTGTTTGGCTGTCTGTCTGTCTATGTCTGTGTCTGTCTGTCTTTGTGTCTGCCTGTCTGTCTGTATGTCTGTGCATCTGTCTGTCTGTCTGGCTGGCTGGCTGTCTGTCTGTCTGCCTGTCTGTCTGTCTGTCTATGTGTGTATCTGTCTGTGTGTCTCTCTGTCTTTCAGTGTGTCTGCCTGTCTGTCTGTATGTCTGTACGTCTGTCTGTCTGCCTGTCTGTCTGTCTGTCTGTCTGTCACTTTTGAGCGAAGTTCTCAGTAAAGCCCTTTACAGATTTTTCTGTACTTGTAATGGAATAGCCTGATACAATATTGAAATTTTTTATTATAATGTCGCCGCAACACTAACATAAATAATTTATTGTAGCACCTTCTGGTTTTGGAAGTTTGGAAGTTACAGTTAGACAAGATATAATTATTTTATATATTTTTTCAATTTCATCTACAGTTCTTTGTTCAGTTGCATCTTTTACAATATTATTAGATTGAGCGGTGACGGTCAAATCCAGCTGTTTTTCCTTCGGATTACTTTTTTCTTCATTGCTACATTCTGTCTAGTTGCATTCTCGTCTTCTTCAATTAGTTTCCAGCACTTTGTTTCGTCTCTTTTGCTCTCGTAGTAATGGGACCTGTTCTTCTTTTTGATTAACGATTGATAAAGCTTTGTAGCTCAATTGCTGTTTCTTGGTTATAGTTAAGAGTGGATTAAAAATATCTATTTTAACTTTGCAAATTGTACCTACTTACTCTTGAAGCACCAATTAAAGGTAGATACTGATAAATGAAAATAGAATCTAAAGCATACTACAAACACTTATCAGTATCACATTCACTGCACATGTATCTGTTACTTCTGCCCAGTTACTTCAAGTACTTGCATAGTTCTATAAAGAATATTTCTGATATACTGGCCGCAAGACGAGAAACAGTTAACTCCTCTACGTTTCTTTAATTTTTCTAAGAGTTTCAGTACAGGTTGTACATATCCCTACCTTTTGCAACGACTGTGTATTAAGTTAATATGACTTAACATATTTGCTGACGGAGGTGTGTTTTGGGGGACACTTTTCTTTATGGTCTTCTAACAACTATTTGTTCAAAATATATCAAATTATGTTACAAATGTTGGTTTTTCAGTTCTGCACCTGTATATGTATTCTTTAAATGGGTAAAGCGGTAATTCTTACGGCACTCAAATGTCAACCAATTCTGTAAAACTCCCCTGTTATATTTCTTAAATAATATCTTGGTATAGTTTCCTTGTATCTATAGCTTCACCTATATATCGTGTGGCTTGTAATAGAAAGCCCATTGTCAGAGCTTTTTACTTGCACTAGCGCCTTTAACGTAACCTGCCACAGAAATTAACGGGACCGACGGCTTAAGATGCTTACTACCACTATCGATCAGTCGCTCATTCGACTAAAAAGCGAAATTAAAGTTACATAACTATCGAGCCGTTTGACTGGCACTCGAAGTGCATATACAATACCTATATATCTTTACTTCATTACACCGAGTAAAGCACTTTCAATTTTGCAGAAAACAAAGGTTTTACCACATTGTATCATCTACAGAATATAGATATACTTGGACATATATTGTAGAATTGGGTAAGAAGATACTCGAAACCAGGATGCCACTCAACTGGGTTGTGTGGTACCCGAGTGGTAACTTGACAAAGTCCAAATTGCTTCAGTCTATATATATAGTTTTGTTCCACTATATTCCAGCAGTTATTTTAGATGGGATAATAATTCTATCGGGAAATAAACCAGTGTAGGTAACGTATAAGTACCGCCGCTAAAACTTAAAAGTTTAAATATTTAAGGTTGTGGAAGATACAGCAGCGGCTAACCAAGGGCTTCGATGTTTTCGAATATTACACCAATAATAAGTGGAACTTTTGCAACACGCACAGTATTGAAAGTGCGAATTGGATGAACGCTACTGAGAAACGAATATACAAAATCGACGCGAAAGAGCTTGACGAGGAGGATTATATTTTTAAATGTATCCATGCAGCTAGGTTGTACCTCCTTCGTGAAGGCGACGAAACTTTGCCAACTGCTAGAAGACATATGAAAATGTAAGTCTAATATCACGTTAACTTCAATAGGTGCTACTAACATTTGTTTGTTTTCAGAATGTGGGCTTTAGATCGGCTTTCTAAGTTGCTAATTTTATTGACTTTTGGTTACTACATACTATGGTCTTGGATTATGCGCCCAGCTATGAAAGCTATTTTCTAAAAAATTTAGCTGTCACTCGGAAATTATAAATTTTGAAGCCTACTTATCGCTGTGTGCTTTCTATATATTTTCCCTATATTAGATTTTACAATTAATTTTGTGTTTCCTATACTAACCATAAATAAATAGATCCCAAACAATAATTATCTTTTTATATAGGTACTTCTGATTGATTAACTCAGTTCCGATTTGCTTTGTAATAATCATATATTGCTATTATATTACATTATGCTGTTAGTGCACCTGTTTACGCCATTAATATAACATGAAATATTTGTTGTATGAATTATATGTTGGTGGCACTGTAAGTCTATGTCAAATTCGAAGTTTGCATGTTAGGCTTTTTTGTCAGTCTGTGTCAAAACTGACGGAAACCATAACCTGATAACCTCGAAGTTGACATAGACTTACAGTGCCACCAACATATTTATTCATACAACAAATATTTCAAAGCCATGCTTGATTTCATTTTCATTTGCCCACATGTTATTTTTAAGCAATACACCACTATGGTAATTTAGCGTAAAACACAGTTTGATGTAGAAATCTACACCTTTAAAGTGATTGACATGTCAACTAGAATTAAGAGAAAAACTGAACACATTATGATTATTTGTATAGAATGTGACGTCGTGTTTTTTTAAAAGAAACTATTCAAAAGGTATCGAATGCAATTTCTTCAGCGCTACAAGGTATGAAGTATTTCAAAATGGTTCCTTCTTGTTTTTTATAAAAGCAGCAGCGCAATCTTGGCCTTTCTTGAATTGCAACATTGGATTATAATCTATTGGCATCGTTTAATATATGCTGGGTAAACTTTTTATTTGTGCGATAGTGATAGGTATTTTAGGTTTTTGTTCATTGGACTGTGTGTCTGTCTTTTTGTGTGTCTGTCTGTCTGTGAACTGAATATCTCAAAAACGAAAAGAGGTATGACGTTGAAACTTCATATATAAGTTTTGTGTACTATCTAGATGCGACAGCAAGCGATTGAAGAGAATCGCATAACTCGAAGTATGTGTTTACTCTTGTGATTTTTCAGTCTTTTTCGATTTTTTCAAAAGCAGCTCCAACGATTTTTTTTTCAAACTTTACAATTTTAATGTGTATTTATGTGAGATAGGCGATTTTCAAGTTGAATACCTATAAAATGGGTTTCTTTTGTTTTTTTTTTTCGTTTGTTTTTATTAACTCCTATTTTTAAAATTAAAAAGAAATCATGACTACTATTTCCAAATACAGGGACAATTAAATATATGCAATAAAAGCAAGTGCTTCTTTGTTGTATGGTCACCACTTGAAATTTCCATAGAAGTAATCTATAGAGATGCAATTTTTTGGCAAAACAAAATGATACCAAAACTACAGCAATTTTATACAATGGCGTTATTACCAGAACTTGTAGATCCCAGAGCATAAGGAATCTGCCAATTCGGGAAACTTTTTTGGATAACTGACAGTTTTTAAAACATTTTACATTCCAAAGAGATTATTACTTGTTCTGATTCCTATTTTTATCTTAACATTAATTAATTAGGTACTTCTTATTTTTATTTTATTATTCATTTAATTAAATATATAAGTAATTGTGACAATTTATTTCTTTTTATAAATGTATGTGTTTGCATGTTAGTTAATAAAAATTATTTTTTGCATCTATCTGACTCGTACGTTTTGTTTTTATTATAACGACAATAATTTTTGTGCAAGAATGTACACTCTGATAGAAGCCGTATTAAACAATAAAATCAAATTCTGTCGAGTAGAGGAAGGCGAATTAAAATTAAAACAAAATGACAGCTACATGTACCAAATTCAAGGGCAATTAAATATCGCGAAAAAAGACAGTTGCTATTTTGTTATTTGGACTCCTAGTGATATTTCAGTGGAAGTGATAAAAACCCATCCTCTGTTTTGGGAGCAAAAAATGCTTCCGAAACTTGAACAATTTTATAACTCGGCATTGTTACCCGAAATTTTGGATTCAAGACAATCACGACAGCTACCTATTCGAGAGACATTTTTAAATTGATGTACGTGGAAGAAACTATATCTTCTGCAATTAAATGTAAAATGTGTATAGGCATGTATACTGTAAAAAATTGTTACTTTCTTCCCCTTTTTTTAAATAATTTATCTAGATCAGTATACAAACTACTATACAGGCTGATTTATTTATGAATATTAAGCATTAGTTAATCACTAGTTATATTTGTTTGTAAGATTGTTTATTTATGCACTGACAACAGTTATGTTATTGCTATATGTATTATTTTAGTAAAGTATTTGCGCTGATGTATTTATTGTTTTAATTTTTTCTCGTTAGCACTATCAACACTATTAGCTAAGATGTCGTAAATATCTTGAGGAAATTTTCTTTTGATTCCATTATGTATGGAGTTGATTCCAATATCATAATAAAATTTATTACTTTGAGAACCGTACTTGCTGTATTATTAGTTTGATTTGGATAAACAAATGCCTTACCAAGCTAAGTAACTTTCTACTTGCAGTTTACAGAAAGGTATAATGTATAATCCTCTTATAATCCTCTTATTCTCTTATCAGTAATACGCTTGTTGTTTAACAACGGGTGGTTGCCGGGACATAGCCCTGGTTAAGGTGTTGCCTATATTTGTACGGAATTTTAACAAAATTAATAGAACATTTTTTAATCGCTAACTGAATTAATTCGTCACTGCAGGGAACGCAAAAATAGATCGATGCATGTAGGTCAATAAAATACTTTTACTTAACGGGGCAAAAGGACAAAAACTTATAAAGATGAATTCCGTTGGCAGTATCAATTAAAATTCATGTGTTATGTGTAACGCGATATCATCCACATTTATAAAAAAAAAAACGCTTTTCGAGATTTAGCCCGTTGGAGAAAAGGTTGCTCTAAATGGTCCTTAAATTAGTTTTTTAATCATACTACTGTGAAGCGAGATATCCCAGTTAGCCTTTCACTATTCCACGGTGCAAGACGGCTTAACTAAATACAACCCTTAAGAAATATTTATTAAGAAGTGTAGAAAGAAAGAAATATGCGGGACTGCTTGCTAATCGTGGTAAAACGTTTATCTTTATCGATCGGGCGGGTTAAAGGCCCTTTGGAGATGTAAGCAAATAAAAAATTGTTTTATAGCTTAATGCGTTTGCAGTTTTTAGGCGTTCAGGTTTCATGTCCCCAAAATTTGATATTTTTTATGATAGGAGGTAGTTACGCGATAACCAAATGGCGTTTTCAATACAACCTGCTTTGTTTATGAGTTATGACGTATTTATATTTACAAAATTTTGAGCACTGCGTAGGTCGCTGAGAGACGGCACGTAGGACCTTTGAATAGAGGTTTTATATTCAAAGCGTAGTACTTATCAGCATGAGGTTATTTTTCATTCAAATACTTGGAACGAAAACCGAGTTACATAGGTTATTTCAATAACCGGATAACCGGTTATTTTTCATTCGAATAAGCCCATCACTAGTTTTATCCACGAAAGAATGTTTAAACGCGAAAACGAAGTTCTAGCATATAATTTGTTGTGTAGATATAGCGCAACTAAAACACGAACACAATATAGCGTTTTATCCAACAATGCAATAAATATCTAAAACAACATAAATTTTGTATTGACAGCCGTGAAAAGTCATAGCGACAATTTGAAAAGTACTGAGAGATCAAATGCATTTATAATTAGAGTCGCCTGTGATTCGTGTTATAAGTTTGGCAATACTGAATTGCATTGTCAGTTTATGTCAAATTCGAGGTTAGTAGATTAGGTTTTTACTTTCTCGCATACGGTAGTATAGAGAAAGTATTGTAATCGTCAAAAAAATCGACTTCGAGATTTTGACGAATCTTGACGTTTTAGACCTCCTAGAGTCCGAAAAAACCATTTTTCGAATTATGTCTGTGTGTGTGTATGTGTGTGTGTGTGTGTGTGTGTTTGTATTGTATTGAGAGTGACCTCTTGTGTGTACATCATCGTGTACTGTAACGGCTTCACGTATAGTGACCTCATACACTGGATGTTGTAATTTTTTCTTCGTTTTTATTGTTCTTTACGTCAAATTATAACGTATAGGCAAAACTCTGAATTTAGCCATCTGTGAAGTCACAATCCACAATGGTTCACGTGGAAATCAGCAACTATTGTGACCTCTTTACACAATTTGACTTGTGGCGCCACCTATAAGTACCGAATTAAGGTGGAACTAAAAAACCGCTTGTAGTAGAAGCTGTTATGTTATTATTAGGATCACGTATATCACGTATATCAAATAGCAATATAGTACGGCGGGTTCTCTGGATGTTTGGATCGCAGTTTCTACAGCACTTGTTCCATTTCTCTCTGCCCTAGCGCGTATTTAATAATTAAAATATATTTTTAAATTAAACAACTCAACGAATACCTATTGCAAGAAGGTCTTAAATTTAAATAAAAATATTGAAGTTAAATTTAGAAATTATATTTCAATTATTCGTAAAGTGAATCAACTAGCAATTACTTTTAAATACATTTTAAAAATTATTTTTAAATCCAAAATAAATAAAAAAGTGTTTTTAAAATAAAATTTTTATAAATTGTAATCTAGATTTGGAAATTTAAAATATTGAGAATTATTAGAAATTACTTGTAAGGTTAAATAATTTAAAAAAATTAAACAGCTAGAGATATTTTTAAATCTTATTTTTGAATTCAAAATTATTGAAACTACGTACTAAAAATAATTCCCAAATTTTTAAATCGAAATGATATTTGAAAATGGAAAATATTAAACAAAATTTTATAAATCAAATGTATAATTTTTATTAGTCGACAGTGTTAGAAATGTCATTGAAAAGTAAAATTTAAAGTTAAAGGTTATTAAAATAGTAGTTAAGTGTAGGCTGTCAGCAATATTTAAATATTGAAAGAAAACCATTTTTTGCGTGCAAGATAAAGTAGTCATGATAATTAAAAATGTGAAAAATTTATTTAAAAATTTTAAATCTGAACAATTTTATAAAACAATATACAGTCGGGGCCATAAAAACCAGGACAGTTTTTTTGACCTAATTTTCAAAATGCGAAAAGAAGTGCTGACACTGACAATTTTAATTAATAAATGTCATCAAAGGTCATTGTTTAGATCTGAATAGTGACTTTTGATGACATTTATTAATTAGAATTGTCAGAGTCAGCATTTCTTTTCGCATTTTGAAAATTAGGCCAAAAAACCTGTCCCGGTTTTTATGGCCGCGACTGTATGTATACATTGAGGATCAAAAGGCCCCCTCCCCCTCTGATTTTTAAATGCGTCAAAATATTGTAAATATACATATCCACATTTCTGCTCGCCGATGAATGTTGCATGAAAGACAACTCAGGTTTCTTCAATCGATGTCACTTAAGACTTGTTTATTTTTGTCTTGGATCATCTGGAGGTTATCATACCTTTTTATACAAATAATATCCTTCAGATATCCCAAAAGAAAAACGTCGTGCGGACTCATGTCCGGTGATATATGTGATATGGTATAGGGACATGAGTTCCTACCCACTACTTACCAAATGTCATGTTCAAATATTGCTTCACTAAAACACCATTATGGGCAAGTGCATTATCTTGTTGAAAATAACATATTACTTTTAAATCTAATTGAAGGTTATCCATTCAAGTGTCTTCAATATGATTTCTTAGAAAATGTTGTAATAAACCAATAATTGTATTATTCAAAATACCTTACCAAATATAAATAAAACATTTATATTGATAATTTCTGTCGTTTTTCGGTTGAATAGTAGTTACTTATATTTTATATGAAACATTCCATTGTTCGCAAAATTGAACTCGTCTGTACGTTTATTCATCAAACTATATTTACAAAAAAAGTAATTCGACAGAGGCAACTATTTATATCTCTTTTTTAATCATTCTGTATGTATACCTAAAACTAGAACTCGTGGCCAGCCTACGTCTGGCCCGGCCAGCGTAAAGAAACGGTTAACAACAAAAATGCTTGCTCAAGGCTGCAGCCAGCCGACGTCCGGCCTTGCCAGCGTTAACAATACAAATGCGGTCTCGCCATTCGTGTGCGCGCGCCTACTTACGTCCGGACGGCCGGCATCGGCTCTTATAATATAAGATTGCTCTTTAACAAGATATTTCACTTACTAGTATTTTTCTTTATTTAATTACAATCGCGATTGCCTTGAAACAATGTACACTTATCAACAGTAACACTATATGTTCAGTATTTTAAAGCCGAAATTGTTTTCAACCCAAAAATTAAAATTACGGGATTTTCCATTTCAAAACCCAAAGTTGAAGCAATTTCCTTTTAAACCGGAAGTGCTACAATAACTAAATTGCAGTTTTCTAGTAACCGTAGAAAGTCCTGGCACTTTCCCCATTTAATCTAATGTCTACCTTTAATAATAAAAAAGTTACTAATGGTGGACCAGTTAAGAAAGGCACCTATCAGAAATACATTCTTTTTCTCATTTAAAATGATTCCTATGATGTTTCTCAATTAATCGCAGACATTACATTTTGTTTTCACAGCTTAGTACTGATTAAAAAAAATTTTGGTGACTTATTGCTTCGTTTGTCAAGAGATACAGGCAGTACTTTTTTTAAATCGGCAGTGAAGAACGTCAATATCGTCAAATACGAGAAATCGGCAATAAAGTAATCCATTGTTTTACGCCTTTTTGTAGGTGGCGGGGCGATAGGTAAACGTCAACCCTCGTCAACATAACCTAGAAAAGTTGGTTAAAATGTTGTAATTTCTGGATTTCTCGATTTAAAAAAAAACATAATGTATCCCTCGGCACTCCTTTTTATCCCTCAGGTGGTTTATTTGCCTTGGCCTCGGCAGCTAAATCCACATTCGTGATAAAAAGCTAAACTACAGTGCCTCTGTATACAAATTACTATTGTGCAATTCCGTAATAAACAAA
The DNA here is from genome assembly GCA_940337035.1 of Agriotes lineatus. Lineage (NCBI taxonomy): Eukaryota > Metazoa > Arthropoda > Insecta > Coleoptera > Elateridae > Agriotes > Agriotes lineatus. Next base: position 75,406 of record CALNHX010003304.1, on the reverse strand, counting down.
AAAATAGATATTGTAGGTTGTGCTGACATAGAAATATACGACAAAGGGTAAAAACAAGTACTTATTTCACGTCACCATTGGCAACGTTTTAAAAATTTATGTCATTCTAACATTAATAATGACAACTAAAATGTTGACATTTTAGTGCAGGATTGTAAAGAACTACGTATACGCATTGCAAAAATAAGCGTATTTTACTCGTAATTTATAATTAGAAAAAATTTTACAATATTTACGACTCGTGAAAAAAACATCTACATTTTAGGTTGTTTTTTAAATAACTCTTATGTACAATAGTATCGTAAAGCAACTTCTTCAAATCCCAAACAATTTTCGAGAAGTGTCACTTTACCGTTTTAAAACATGTTTATTTTTGATTGACAATTAAATGGCAGTTGCTAATTATGCAGTTATGGCAATTTCCTTGAATGGTTGTTATTGACCATGCGTTTTGACATTTGTCAAAATGCCTTTGAATCCCTGCTGATTGCTTATAAATGTGATTGTAGATAAAATCTAGTTTACATACTTATATTTGCACCGCAAAATCAAATTGCCAGTTGAGAGAAAAAGATGACGCCCAGCGTTTTTTTATATACATACAAATAATAGCTATTAAGGTGCTTTTTTACCCATGAAAACCAAGTTACTAAAATTCTTTTTTGGTAAGAGCGTTTTTGGTTGCGAGAAAATGAAACCCTAATATATTTTATTTCAGTTTGAAATACAGATTTTAACAGAAACTAAAAAATAAAACCTACAATAATGTTGTTTTTTTAAACAATTACTGGTTCTTGACATTGGTTGAGTAACAAGTGAGCTGCGACAAAATGCCAAGTTGTTTTGGAGTAGATTTATCTGTAAATCCAATGCTTACAAAGAGTAACGAGATCAGGTGATTGTTCGCAACAGACAAAACATTGGTGACAGTTTTACTCTTGATTTTTTGGGTTCTTCGTTTGCAATCGCTTTGTTATCACGGGTTGTACTCACCGGCAAAGATGAACTACGCAAACCTAACCGAAGCTGTAAACAACCATAATTATTATTTAGGTTAAACGTTAGATCGGGCAGATTTGCAAACCACAATCTTTAGGATACAAATTGAGAAAGATGTGTTTTTTTTTAAATAAGAAATATACGTTTGTCTAACTTGTAGCCTAAATGTAAATCGCATAATGTATATCTTCGGATACTTTCGTGTAGTCCAATCCGTGGAGGTTTACGGTAATACAAATGCTGATTCACGTCTTGCACGTACATTGGCGTAACTAGCGGGGGGGGGGGCAGGGGGGCCAGGCCCTCCCCAGAGTGCAGTCTGGCCCACCCCAGAAAAATAGAGGTTAAATAAATTTAAAAATCTGCTTGTTTACTTCCTTTTACTATAAAGGAAGTATTGGATTCACCCCAAAAATTCGAAATTGAGTTTTCAACGGATCTTCACGTTTTAGAGTCCCCTGATCCCAAAAAACATATTTTTTTTCATTGGTCTGTGTGTCTGTCTGTGTGTCTGTCTGTGAACAGAATATCTTAAAAACGAAAAGAGGTATGGCGTTGAAACTTCATATATAAGTTTTGTGTACTATGTAGATGAGACAGCAAGCTTTTGAAGAAAATCGCACAACCGGAAGTAGGTGTTTACTCTTGTAATTTTTCAGTTTTTTTCGATTTTTTCAAAAACGGCTCTAACGATTTTTTTTAAACTTTACATTTTTCTTACATTTTTAATGTGTATTGATGTGAGATAGGTGATTTTCCATTTGAATACTTCTAAAGTGGGTTTCTTTTGTTTTTTTTCAATTTTTTTTATTAACTCCTATTTTAAATAAAACACCCGGTATATTATTACATTTTTGAATTCACCTTAAAATTCTAGAGAAAATCGTACGACACTCATTAATGACCAATAGAAAAATTAGTTCAAGCGCCGTAATCAAGACAATAAAAAAATTTCTTGGATATTTTTTGTAGGTAGACTAACGTAACTGTGAGGGTTTGTGTCGTTACGATTTTCTTACCGAATCTGCATTCGAGCATTAATTCATATCCGGAAATTATTTTCGTGCATTCCAACAACGTCCTAATTTGCCCTCGCGTCCCGCTCGGGCAAATTAATACGACGTTCTTGGACCGCTCTCAAAAAAATTTTCGGAAAGAATTAATGCTCTTATGAGATTATATGTGAAAATCGCACGACACTCATTAATGACCAATAGAAAAATAAGTCACGAGCCGTAACCCAGACAACAACAAAATTTCTTGGAAATTTTTTGTAGGTAGACATTCCCTCTTTTTAGGGTTTGTGTCGTTACGATTTTCTTACCGAATCTGCATTCGAGCATTAATTCATATCCGGAAATTATTTATCGTGCATTCCAACAACGTCCTAATTTGCCCTCGCGTCCCGCTCGGGCAAATTAATACGACGTTGTTGGAACGCACTCAAAAAATTTCCGGAAAGAATTAATGCTCTTGTGAGATTATATGTGAAAATTTGTCTCTTTAACTAACACTCGATTTTGTACCGTTTTTGTAGAATTTGTAATTTTTGAAAATTTTTAACAAAGGGTTAAAAATTAAAAATGAAATTTTTGACTAATTATAAGATCACTGTAAAAGGAAGTGGTGTGAGTGTATCACACCGGATTTTTTATTAACTCATTTATACTAAGGGGTTGGTTATCGACCCTAACACATTCTTACATTTTCTGGTTTTATTACCTTTTTTGGCTTAAAAACATTATAGTATAAATACCATATGTTGGACGGATGACTCTACTGAATAATAATATACATGAGAAAACGTTATTAGTTAGCTAATAATTACTTTGAAAACACTGCTTTCGTCTGAATATCTTTTTTAGTTAAATTTACACAATTTTTGTTAGTTTCTCTTAAGTTTAAACAAATAAAGGATCAATTTATGTCCACAGAAAAATAAAATTGCAATTATTTCATATGCGGGTAAGTAAATGAGTTCAAAACTTGAGTGCATCGGTAACTACTCATTGGGCACATACAGCTAGCTGCCTATTATAGGATCGTCCAGTTCGGACTTAAGGTGACTTGCTATTTAGATGTTTGCCTTGCCGAAAGAGTTGAGTTTATAGCTTTAAAGAGTACGATTCAGAATTTTATGTTGAATAGTGTTTTATGTAGCGCAAAGAGCATTTTGTGGTGCTTGAATTTCCACAGTTGCTAGCCCAAGATAGAATAAAAAGATATCACAATAACAATTTAAAGGATACTGATGTTTTTCAGAAAGTATTTGCTTCGAGGCGGAGAAAAAAATAAAAATTGTGGCTCAAAAACGTGCAAATGGAAACCAAGTGATGTTTCTCCTGGAATAATATTTTTGATCGTCAACCTCATTGAGTTGCAAGAGGTAATCTATACATTTTTATGTTGTTTATGAACCGAAAAATACTTTATTGATATGCTCCTTAGACACGTAGTATTACGAGAGTATGTAGCACCCATAATTTCTGCAAACCAATAGATCAAGTGTACCATCGAAATGTAACTTGCCATAAACAAATGTTTGTTGTTTTCTAGTTTAACAGTTCAAATTTAGTTACTATACAGTTAGTTTTGAAATTATTATTTGGCTAATGGCACAACATACATAATATAAAACAGTATATATAAGTATTGTGCATCAAAAATGAACATAAGGGGCGAAAATTTTAGAGCCATGATTTACTATGACTTTAAAAGTTTCCTTTCTCTGAAAGAAATGACTTCGTGCTGACTTTGGTGGCCAGGCGCATATTTCTGGTTTAATGAATTTAAATTTGAACGAGTTTCAGTCAGCGACGATTTTTGCGAAAGCAAATTTCAACAGTTACTGATACGAACGTAGACGCTGTGCGAAGAATGCTTCAGTAGGACAATCGAGTCACTTACAGAATTATTAAAAGCATCTTGGATATTGGCATGACTGCAACACACAAGATTTTACATACTCATTTGGGTGTAAGAAAAGTCTGTCTTGGGTGGATACCACACAGTTTAACAGACACACAGAAACACAACGACAGCATGTGGAACAGTATAAGAAATATGATGAAGGTAGATCTAAAGCAGTTTACATAATAACTGGTGACGAAAGCTGGATATATGCATTTGAACCCGATTCTAAGCGGCAGTCAGCACAATGGGTGTTTCCAACAAATCCTAATCCAGTTAGAGTGAAGCGATTTTGAAGAGTTGGTAAGAAAATAATTGCTTGTTTCTATTCAAAATCAGGACTTATCCCAACTGTCGTGCTTAAAAATAAACGTAGGGTTACTGCAGGATGGTACACAACTATATGCCTGCCAGACGTTATTCAAAAATCTCGGCTTACGGCGCCCAAGGGGTGAGATCGTTCTGCACCATGAAAATGCTTCTAGTCATACCATACATCAAATAAAATAATTTATAGAGATTTTCGAGTTAAAATTGCTAACTTATCCCCCATTCAGTTCCGCTCTAGTACCTTCCGATTACTTTCTAGTTCCTCCATTAAACGATAAAATGCGTGGTGTACGATTTGTAACTCCCGAAGATGCTGTGGAAAGCTTCAAAAACCTTGTTTCTCAAGTGACTCAAAAATTGTGGAATTTATGTTTTAAAAATTGGTTTTACCGAATGCGTAAATGTTGAGTTTAAGGGGGAATACTTTGAGAAAATAATAAAAACAAATTTTGGTTACTGAACGTTGTTTTATTAGACTGCAGAAATTTACGGGACTGCCCTCGTATAACGGCATCAAAGAACAAGCAAATAAATTTATGGGAAAAGGTTATGCATGTACGTAAATTCCTGTCTTCATAGGTATACATAGGTATTGACGATGGTTGGTTGGGGGGCCTGGCCCTCCCCAGCCAAAAATCCTAGTTACGCCAATGTGCACGTAATGTAAACTATTATGTGTTGAACTTAAATCGAGCAATTATAGAATCGTAGTGGTGTGATTTGTAGTTCTGCTACATAAAGCAATCAAGGTAAGTTTTATAAGTGTCTGTTGGATTTTATTGTTATTCAATTAGGTACCAACGCATGTAAATTATATCGTTATTGACATGCTTACTTTTTGCAGTAACATATATACGGCAAATCTAGGGTGACCACTTTTCAATGTATACAAACCCTGTGATCCTTCGTAAGTTAAAAAAAGGGTCTTTTCAATGTGAAATGCAGAATGTTTATAAGAAACAAAATGCAAGCAAATAACAACCATGTTTTTGTTAATTTATATTAATGGCCGGCAAAGATGTAACTGAAATACTTGTCCACATGGTACGCCGCGCCGTTATTAACACGGATTGTTTCTGCTTGATCTGCATGTATTCAAAATAAAACATAAACACAGACGGTCACGGGGCCTTCGCTATAGTTGCATTGATTCAACTACCGGCTGAAGTAGGCTAACATGCAGCTTGTGAAATCGCAAACAGACCATTAAGATAAATAGAAAGAGATATAGGTATCATACCTTTGATTACAATAAAATTAAAGATTATACGCTAGCGCCTTGCTCGAGACAACATATATCTTCACATCATCAGAAAGCAGTTTCATCTGCGAAAAAATCTTCTGTTAAAAAGCCATGGAGTTGTGAAGAAGAATAGCTTGTCTTGAAGTGCGTTGGATCTCTAATTAAACACTATTCACTATCTGGAAACTGGAAAGACGGGTTGCGAAGACCTGATCAGCCAAAATCCCATTTTGGAAGGAATACAATTGACTGATATAAAGTTTTGCATTAAAGATAATTTACCTAAAATAAAAGGAAAGTAGTTTTAAAATGATCTTTGTACTTTGCAAAAAGCATGAGGATTTATAAAGTGTGATTTTAAAGAAGGATAGACCACCGCTACGCCTGTTTAATTAAAGTATGGGTAAAATCCAAAAGTGTTATTTTAAAATTTGCTTTTAATCGATTATTTAATGTATTTTGTGTTCTTTAGAACCCACCGTATACTATTTTCTAATATTTATGAGGTATGATCTAAAACTTTTATCTTCTACAGGGCTGTGGAACTTTTTAAGATTTATTTTATGTTGGCAGTACTTAATAATATATCCTAGACAATTTTGTCAGAATCACTTAACTTTTACAGAATGTTTAATACTGAACACAAAGTGGACCTGCGTATGGAAAATGGAGGAAATCACTTTGAACATCTGTATTTATTTTTGTTTATGTATTCAATAAAAATTTTTGAATTTGTTAAAATAACATTATTCATATAACCTTAAATTGTCAGATGTAAAATGCCAACGTCACTTTCACTGCCAAGGGCTGCTAACATAAGAATAAGAAATACCTTTACATCCCTCTACGGCAGCGTTTCTCAAACTGTAGACATCAGCGGACCCCTTAGTTGCTTAAAAAAAATCGAGGACCCCCATACAATTTTATCGACCATAGACAGTGTATAACTTGAAAACCTTGAAAACAGTTTGCTGCTGCATTAGGTACCGGTACTAAAATCAAATAATGTTTGAGAGCTCATTGTTTTTATTATTAAAGTAAGGCTAATAAAAACACAAGAACACTTACAAAATTAATAGAATATGTAGTATCAATACAGACGTGCAAAAATAATAATGGTTTATCGGGGTAGACATGCGACTTTACATATCCCCAAAGAAAATAATCTAATGCCACGAAATATTCCAGTTAACAGATCCACGAAATGGATCTGTTAACTGGCCACCTCGTTCGTGCGATTTGACGCCATTAGATTATTTCCTTTGGGAATATGTAAAGTCGCATGTCTACGCCGATAAACCGGAAACAATTGAGCACTTGGAAGCCAACATTAGACGCATTATTGCCGAAATACAGCCTCATTTACTGCGAAGAGTGTGTGAAAATAGGACCTCCAGATTACGCCATGTACGCGCCAGCCGCGGCGGTCACATACCCGAAATTATATTCAAACAGTAATGCCAAAAAATTATGTTTCAAGTAAAGCCAAATTCATGGATATTAAAAACTTTTTTCTGTGTTTTATTTCAATTTAAAGTTCTCCGCCTCTAAAAAACACCCTTTATAAATCCATATTATCTATTCCATGAACAGAAATGCCTGGAGGCTGGATCAGGTTTTTGTTGGTTGCACTGGTTCTTTATCCCTAATTTTTAAGCACATGAATGAGACTGCATTCATGTATTAAGTCCATGTAGTCAATGGCACTTAAAGGGATAATAATTAGTTAACTATCCGAAGTGCAGCCTCACACTTCAATTTTAGGCTTGGAAAGGTAGTATCGATGTAATTGAATCAAACAGTAAATGTCGATTGATTTTATTACAAAAATAAATGGGCTTTTATACAATATAACTGCTTAGATACTAAATAAAAACATTTCAAAGTGCAAAGGTATAGTTCACTTGAACGATTCTAAAATTGCAAAGTAAGTAGTAAGCAATTATAGTTCCGCGTTGTCTGCGAGTTCGTGCGATGAACTTGAAGTTCTAGGTCATTTCGTAATATAATATGCTTACTGTTGTGATAGCGGTCTTTAAACCGACTGATTAAGAAAGCAAAACTGGCTTTTAAATTGTGAAGGATATTTCGTTAATTTTGACTGAAATTTTTATCTGTTTAATTCAAAATTAAACAATTCCTATTGATCTATAATAGCTCTAGGGCTTAACTCGCGGACCCCTTAGATTGCGTTTGCGGACCCCCGGGGGTCCGCGGACCCCAGTTTGAGACACGCTGCTCTACGGTATTTATTTTGAGTTTAAATGTTTTGTTTGTAAATGTTTTTAAATTATCTTTGTATTTTGAAAAAGAGCTTGGTGTCAGAGGGAACATAAAACATGAAGATGTATAACGTGTGATTTTAAAGAAGGGTCGACTACCGCTACGCCTGTTTAATTAAAATATGAGTAAAGTCCAGATGTACCGAATTCTTTTTTAAAATTTGCTTTTAATCAATTAATTAATATCTATTATAAAATCACCCATACTTTGTGTTGCTTAGGACCCACTGTATACTACTTTCTAATATGTATGAGATACCTATTTTTATATGTAGTGTCGTTATTTTGTACTACAGAAATGTATGGTTTATTTGTTTAAATATAGGTATTTTTTTCTACTTTCTAATTAAACCACATAAGAATATAAATTTCATTTTATTTGCTAACTGATAGGCAGAAATTAATTGGTACAATTCATAGCTCTCCAGCAAAATTAAAACATCAAAAATTTTTTAGCCAAACCCTTATACTTGTAAAATTTATATCTGCAGAAGTTTTATGCAGAGTTTCTATAACAAAGTTGCAAGCTTCAGGTAGCACTCTTCTTTGAGCAAAAAATATGATAAAACTGTCATCATTTACCCTGTATCTGTTGGGTCTCATTTTTTTCAAGAGCAAAGCCTGAGCTATGTGCAAATTACTTTTATCTATTTCTGAGTTAAAACAAATAAACCAAATTTTATTTGGTTAAGGTGTTCACCCTATATATGTTGGGTTCAAAATTTGCCCTTTTTCGGCAAGGGTAAAAAAACCTGAGCTATGTAAAAATATTACTTTCATTTAAGTAGTGGTTCTTGATGTTACAACAAAAATAGGCAGAAGTTAATTTTTGTATGTGCTCACCTTGTATACATTTTGTTTTTGTTTTTGTTTTTGTTTTTGTTTTTTTTTATTTTATTTAATTCGCACTCAGCCAACAGCCGTTAGGCCAATTATAGGCGTCGCTGTGCAGTTATGAGGACTTCCAACCCCACTAACGACTGTCATGATGTTGTATGACCGCCGGGACCAACTTTTTTCCGTGATAGCCGTACCACGAGGCGCCGAGAGATGCAGCCGTGGAACTCCCATCCAAGTTCTGACCAGAGACAGCGTTGCTTAACTCTGCTGATCGAACGTGGAGGCTTGTTCAAGCTACACCACTCGGGACCCAGTTTTTGAAGTATACGGGCAAGAGACAGGCAAGCCGACAGACGGAATTGAGAAAACCTGTTTTTCGTCATCTAGAGGCCCTGAAACGTGAAGATTTGGAAAAACATCGAAGGGTGATTTTTTTGCAATTACAATAGCTACTCCTTTGCCTCTTAGAGGAGGAAAGTAAAAAATAAAAAAAAATGCTATAACTGTTCGATTTGACTTTGGGGGTTTAAAAAATATTCGTACTACTGAAAAGTTAATCTGGTCTCGAATATTCGAGAATTCAATTAATCTCGCTCTTCTCGAATATTCGAGATCGATAGATGCCAATCTCGATCTCGAATTTCGAAACGAGATCGAAAATTATCTCGTCTCGGTGGCACTACCACTAACAGGCCGATTCTATGACATTTTTATATTGGTTTTAAAAATATGATTGAAAATCTATCGAGATCGACAATTTGGTTAATCTCGTCTTGAATATTCGAGAATTTGATTAATCTCGTCTCGAAATTTCAGAGATCGAGAAATTTATGTCTCGATCTTGAATATCGAGAGAAGATGAGACGAGATCGAGAATTTTCTAGTCTCAGAGACGTCATAAATGCATAGTAGTTGCATAGTAGTTACCTCGTTCTTGAAGTGACATATTGTTGAAAAAGCGAAAAAAATCTTATGGTGACAAACAATCTAACGAGTGTTTCACTTAAGGTGCGAACATAGGGAACTAGCATGGGAAATCGTATACCGGTTCACGGTTATGCATATACCTGGTCACCATTTTTATGGAAAAAAATGGTAGTGGTACTAAATTAAAGAGAATAATTTTCCGCATCGTTTAGTATTAACAATTTATTGGATAATGTAAATTGTGCATAAAAGTGTTAATTTTAAAATTTAGATATTCCCAAATATTCATTAGAATACTCAACATTATTATTCATAGTAATTAGTTAAATACGTGAATTAATAACTAACAGCAAATAACATTTATTTTGGCAGAAACAAATTTGATCATGGCTGGTCTGTTTTTTTGTGAATAAAATGCAAAATATTTATTACAGTTTTTAAGCTGTTTCTATCTTAAAGAAGCAACAAATTAAAGTAAAGTGGTATCAAATTAAACGCATTTTTTTTCTTTCGATTGATACCGCTATCAATCCTATCAATTCAAGCGACAAGCAGGAATCTGCATAATATATACGATTTAACATGCTTTCCCCTATCTTCACTTTTAAAAATTCAATTTTTGTATAAGGTCTCAAACATACGTAATTTATCTTAACGAGGGCATTTAAAATAATTATCTTATAGAATTTAATCCTATTTCTACTGTTAAAAGAACAAAGAAATTAAATAATTTCGGTTATATAGATGCATTTAAGTGGCCATCAGTTTCTTGATGAAAAGAAAATCGTCTGTAACTGTCTGGTTAAATGTACAACTGAGGTTTTTGCAATTTGAAACATTCTACTAATGACCTTTCAGCTTAGCATACCTGGCATACTTGTGACATATTTTGCACAAATATTGCCTATTTCTTATGATTATGACCTCCGTTACACAACTTCTCGGTTTACTAAGACTGAGACATCACTTTTACACAATTTAAGTGTCCTATAATAGTGACATCAACTTACACATTCCTGGCTGCACCGTACTAGTGACCTCGGATGTCATTTTCACAGTCGACTTAATTTGCTGTGTATCAGAGTGTGTATTAAAACCATAATTATATCACTTAATTGTGTGTCTTTTACTACCGATAAAACCGTTGTGGCCACTTTCCATGGTGTAGATGGGGATGTCACAGTATACGCAGTACGTGTATGTGTGTGTGTGTGTGTGCCTCTGTGTGCGTGTGTGTGTGTGTGTGTGTGAACACGATAACTTAAAAACGAAATAAGCTAGACCCTTGAAATTATGTACATAGTCATTATTCAAAATTTGTAGATTCCTGTCAAATTTTGAGCGAAATCGGTTAACCGGAAGTGGCACTTTACCTGAACAGGTAGCGGTACCTATTCAAGTAAAGTACCAGTTTTCTTCGAGATATTTGAACAAAATTTTGTACATACATTTCTTATGTAGAAAAACTACCAGATATTACATTTCAGCATGATCGGTTAACCAGAAGTGGCATTTTACCTAAACAGGTAGCGGTATCCATTCAAGTAAAGTACCAGTTTGCTTCAAGGTATTTGCACGAAAGTTTGCACATACATTTATTATTGAGAAAAACTCCCAGATATAAAATTTCAGTATGATAGGTTAACCTAAAGCGGCACTTTACCTAAACAGGTAGTGGTTACCTGAAAATGTAATTTTATCGCTGTATGTATATACATTGCAATAAACTAAAATTTGCTAGAAAACAAGGCGAATGCGAGAAAGTCTAGGGGAGCACACTCCCGATTTTATTTTGTTATTTGACACAGACTGGCGCATATCTCAAATTTGACATAGCTTGGCAGTGCTACCAACAATGCAGTGGTGAGCGACGTGGTTTTTATTTCCCTAGTGGATAAAACGGCACTTGAGACGTCTAAAATCGATCTAGTAATAGCCTTATAATTAGGAGGTGTTGGATGAAATGCGTTGAATCATATCAATACACTTATCTGTTTACTTCGACTGGTATATTCCTAAGTTATTAGTATACTAGCTGAAACCCGCGGCATATGCCGCATTTAAAATGTAGGACGAATTTAATAACTTTTGTTGCACTAAAGAAAGTTTTAAAAGCACGCTATAGAATGGCAATAAGGAAAAGTTCCAAAAAATATATTTTCAAATGGAAAGTTTCTGGAAAGGAAACGCTCGCCTCTGGAAAGCGTTTTATGAACATTCTTGGATAGCCTCCAGGCAACTGTCTTTCATATTGGATACTGCTAATACTGCTGAATTGAATAGTGTCTTCTTTTTCTGTTCATTATTAAATGGTAAATGGTACAGTACACGCAAGCATGAAAGATAAGCGATACAATGTTCAGGTAAGATACATTTTAGCTTAAAAAGTATAATTATTTAAAATACTGATTGCTGCTTCAGATGGATTCTAAGCAGTAACGAATACTAAGTATATATTTTTACTTTGTAGATCTTCCTCGATGAAGACAAAAACATAACCTCAACTTCTTGCACATGTCCTCGTGGACAAGTTTCATGTCATCATGTTGCTGCACTGGCACTATTTGCCCATTACAATACATCAGTTACAGACCAGTCATGTAGCTGGTCAGTGCCTAAACAATCCCAAGCACTTGATGAAAACGTGAGAACAATCGATGAATTGTTTTTGCCGTCTAAGGAATATCGAGCTTCAAAGAGAAGTGTTACCAAGGAAGAGATCGAAACGCTTAGAGAAAAATTGGATTCGTTTGGAGGGGTGGTAGGATTCAGTTGGCTTCTAGCACCTAGACTTACTGCACAGGAAGATATTATTGTTCCGCAGATTAGTTATATAATTTTCTTCGCAGAATATCAAAATATATCTGAAAAAATTAGTTATTTTGAACAAAAAGTGAATGTTTCTCCTAAGCAATAACTATATTTGAGTAAACCATAGGGCAGTAAAAAAATCCATTGTGCTTAATTATTCGCAGGTGTCGTTTAACAGCCAGTTCGTTCGGTACGGTGCTAGCAGCTTGCAAAAGAAATCGGTACCCTGCATCGCTTTTCAAAAAACTACCAGGTTTGCTTTGCAAAATATTTTTCACATTTTTTCATAAAGTTCTCTTATTATGCAGGCACATATAACTTAGATGGAGTATAGGCCATTCGGTGGGGGCGAGAACATGAAAATAATGCAATAGAAGCATTTGGGGCAGCAACTGGACTTCCTGTGACATCTGCTGGACTATGGCTCCATCAGTGTGGATACCTTGGGGCCACCCCAGATGGCCTTGTAGACGAAGAAGAGCTTGTGGAAGTTAAATATCCATTTAAATATCGCAATTCCAACTTGATGGAATCATTGCACATGATAAAGGCTATATTTGTTCTTCCGATAAGGTACTGCAACAGTTTGTGGTAAATGAAAACCATGAATATTTACACCAAATACATAAAAAGAAATAGTATCTAGTTATCTGGACTCCTCAAGTCATAGCAATAATTCCAGTTACAAAAAAAGAAGAATGGGCAGAAAATATAGAAATTTTGAAGAATTTTTATCATACAAAATGCCTTTCATCTCTAGTGAATGTCGAAATTAAATAAATGTGTAACTATGTTGTGAGTAAAATAGCATACATACCTCGTGAGAAGGCTTATTCCAACTTCGCGCTTTTAGCTGACCTCCCCTATATGGAGCTCATCCCAGCGCGGGAAGCAATCACGGAAACAAACTGTGCACATCATCAAATATTTAGTTATTAATTTAAAGTTACTGTTTGATGACGTGCACCGTTTGGTTCCGTGATTTACCTATAGTTAATCATATTTATTGTAACTATAGGTAAATCACGGAATCAAACGGTAACTTTAAATTAATAACAATTAATCGTTTTTTGTTACAATTTTTGGCACTCCTCTTATGTACTTAATTGTGAGATTATTTTCCCCTTGATCAATTCGACCTTTTAGTTTTTCACGAAGGTCCCTTATTTGTTTCAGTTGCATTGGTGTTTGATCAGAGTTTATTTTGATGTTGTCATTTCTAAGCTTAGTTTTATTCCTCAAAACCAAGAGAGCACTTTGAGGGGAGTCTAATATAACCTTTAGTGGCCTATTTTTATTTGAATCTGTTCTTTTGCCTACACGAAAAGCCTTAATATCTGAAATGGTTTTTCCAGTCGCTTCTAAAATTACTTCGTTGACTTTAGAGATATCATGATCAATTTTGGCTTTCAAGTTCATGGATTCAGATTCTTCTAGATTGAAAATCATAATGTTTTGTGCCCTTCGTGTTCTTTCAGCAACTTCCATGATAATCTGCTCACCGTCCGACTGCAGGGCAGTTTCCGCATTTCTTAACTGTGTGCTTTCAGCCAGCATCTCTTTTATTGTCTTCATTTCACTCTGCATATCAGCAATCAGTTTAATCAAATCCGGGATCTGGCGTATATTGAATTTACAACCATCACAATAGAAATTTAGTACTCTGGATTGTTTTAAGTTCATGCATCGTATTTCAGTTGTGGATAACTTGGAGCACTTTGAGCAAATTTTACTGTGGCAGCCATCACATTTGAAAAGTTCATCCGCATCGGTCTCTATTTTGCATTTGGAGCAATTCATTGTTTTGGTTAAATATTCAGGGAGCGTGTGAAAAGTCCAGCCCTGTACTGTATTTTATTCAGTATCAAACACAAAAAACAGTCACAAAAAGTTCACTGATGTAAATGAACTACACCTGATTTTGTTTAAACACACAATATTTATGTTATCTCCAATCCAATGTGCAGCTCAATATGGCAAGGTTGAATCACCAGTTAAAGATGAACAATTTGATATAAAATATATGTTTGTTAAAAAATTGTAGAGATTTAAATACATATACATACATTTTGTAAAATTTTTTACAGCGAGGAGTTAAATCCTTTGCACGTATAACATCCACTGCTTGCAAAATCCCTCTTTTTCTTTTTCTAGTTTTCTCTGCAAATTAATGTTTATTTATAGTTGAACAACAAAAATTTTTGGTTTTTTGTACCTGGTATTCTGGGAGTACAAAGATGAAGTACAGTTTCAGCAGTTGAACTTGTTGCAGCACAAACACCAGACAAACTTCCTTCTTGCGTTATTGCAACGCCTGACGATTGGCTTCCCTCAATCTTTGTACCAGCTTTGTCTGTAACTGTGTACTATTAATACAATTTTATTTTTTAATTTTAGTAAGTACCTGGTACGTTAGGAGGCCAAACAGCTGATATTTTTCTACTGCAACTTGCATTATTGTCTATTAAATGTTGTGCACCGGTCGAAGCAGTACAAACATCCACTGAACTACCCTCTTATGGTAACATATGTGTACCTTCTCCTATCACATCACGGCCTCCTGGATTAGTACGTGACTGGCGTCTCTACGCGGCCCGCCACATTTGCATAATTTTTGTGATTCTGGGGCAACGTACTGTAGCGCCTCTACAAACTATAAAAAACGCCTTGAACTAAAAATGCGGCAGGCCGCGTAGAGACGTCAGTCTCGCACTAATCCAGGAGGCCGTGTATCACATTAACATCTGGTGTCGTTTCTTGTGGAGGGTGTACAGCTGGAGCATCATCTCTATCCATTTCTTCCGATACAGCTATAAGTTACCAATTGCCATTGACAACAAAAAAATGAATAGGTGTTTTCCTTACCATCAGATAAACAGAGTGTGGGGATTGCATCTTTTCGAAGCCCTCTTCTTGTGCCCGGAACCAAACACTCTCGCGCAAAATGCCTATCACAAACATATTGTGTACGATAGATTTGGTCACGCTGCAAATCCCTCAGAAAAGTTTGGTTAATTTTTTCTATCCACTTCTTCTTAAACCATGCCACTATCATACAGTTTATGAGTTATTATAGACCAGAGAATTATTCTTGGATCATGTATATAAAATACAATACGAAATGAGGCTATACCACAAAGGTATAGGACCATTTCACTGAAAAATATTTGTAAAATGAAATTATAGGTTATAAATATTTTATATAAATATAATAAATAAATTAGTAGATAGAAACATGTGCATAATTATCTACAGTACAGAGGTATAAAACACACACTTGAAATACATTTGGTTGCCAGTACAAGCCAATATATTTTAAAAATTAGTAACATTCTTATCTTCTAAATTGTCAACAAAAAATTGTAGAGATTTAAATACATATACATACATTTTGTAAAATTTCTTACAGCGAGGAGTTAAATCCTTTGCACGTGTAACATCCACTGCTTGCAAAATCCCTCTTTTTCTTTTTCTAGTTTTCTCTGCAAATTAATGTTTATTTATAGTTGAACAACAAAAATTTTTGGTTTTTTGTACCTGGTATTCTGGGAGTACAAAGATGAAGTACAGTTTCAGCAGTTGAACTTGTTGCAGCACAAACACCAGACAAACTTCCTTCTTGCGTTATTGCAACGCCTGACGATTGGCTTCCCTCAATCTTTGTACCAGCTTTGTCTGTAACTGTGTACTATTAGAACAATTTTATTTTTTAATTTTAGTAAGTACCTGGTACGTTAGGAGGCCAAACAGCTGATATTTCTCTACTGCAACTTGCATTATTGTCTATTAAATGTTGTGCACCGGTCGAAGCAGTACAAATATCCACTGAACTACCCTCTTGTGGTAACATATGTGTACCTTCTATCACATCACGGCCTCCTGGATTAGTACGTGACTGGTGTCTCTACGCGGCCCGCCACATTTGCATAATTTTTGTGATTCTGGGGCAACGTACTGTAGCGCCTCTACAAACTATAAAAAACGCTTTGAACTAAAAATGCAGCGGGCCGCGTAGAGACGTTAGTCTCGCACTAATCCAGGAGGCCGTGTATCACATTAACATCTGGTGTTGTTTCTTGTGGAGGGTGTACAGCTGGAGCATCATCTCTATCCATTTCTTCCGATATAGCTATAAGTTACCAATTGCCATTGACAACAAAAAGATTAATAGGTGTTTTCCTTACCATCAGATAAACAGAGTGTGGGGATTGCATCTTTTCGAAGCCCTCTTCTTGTGCCCGGAACCAAACACTCTCGCGCAAAATGCCTATCACAAACATATTGTGTACGATAGATTTGGTCACGCTGCAAATCCCTCAGAAAAGTTTGGTTAATTTTTTCTATCCACTTCTTCAATAAACCAAGTTCTCTCGGAAATCTATGCCTCTTGTTGGCGTGATTGATACACCCAGGTACACAACACTTATTTCTCTTGTAATCTTCCATTTCAAACCAAATTGGTGGAAACTGAAAGACAAAAAAACTTCTTAACCGGGTCACTCAAGTCAATAAAAGTAACAATGCAACCCTACTCACTTAAAGCTGGCACACACAAAGCACACAGGGCAGCGCAAACTTGTAGAATACACTTTGGACAAAAGCTTCAATGAATATAACGTATCGGCTTCTAAACAAATGCAATAACAGAACACAACAACAACAAAATGTAAACTTTAACGTTCGTTATTCGTCAGTTTGTCGGTAAAGTCGAGGTCATAAATACAGCACTTCATTTATGAGTCAAGGTAGCGCCATGCAACGGGAAAAAGCTTCGCACCTGGTTCGTACCTCAAATTTTATTCCAAAGTCGCCCATAAAGCTTTCCCATCTAAAGTGTTTTATTTATGGCACTGATTTCTCTGCTTTGGTAGCCATGACAGTTTCACTTGGCAGGAGGGAGATTTCGTACCGTGAAACAAACCGTCAAACCGATCGACATCGGCACCACTCGGGTCAGAATATGCAGGGTTGCCAGGCTGAATGCATGCCCGTTTTCACGTGTTACGTCCTAACGATTAAAAAATTTTGTCTACCAATTCCGCTTTGCCTGGCTGATCTGCTAATTTATTTTTGAGAGTTTCGTCTAATAAATAAGAATGAAAATGTACCAGAAATATTTTAAAAATATACTTTTGCAGAAACGGTTTCAGAATGTACCAGATTCGTAGAATTGTACCAGGTCTGGCAACGCAGCTAATATCAAGACCACGCCCACAATACCTAACTGCACATAGACCAGGAGTTGATATGTTTGACCTTGGGAAGTGTTCTGCTTTATTATAGAGTTATGATGATTATGATTATGATGCGGCGTGCTTGTTATGTTTAATTTCGTGGCCATCATATTCTATAGGAGAATTAGGTTTATTAGTATAATAGCTAAAACGTGGCATCTGCCCAATGAAGGTCAAAAACGTCAAAATTGTTGAATTTTGTACCATCAACAGATACTAATGAAAAAATTCAGTATTAGATACAAAAATTATACTTTTAGCAAAATGGCATAGTAATTGGTATATTATGATACTAGTGTATAAGTACGCATTTAAAGCACGTGCGACGACTTTAAGAGCAAGCCGCAAAGCGGGGTGCTTTTAACGTCGCTAGTGCTTTAATCGCACTTATACACGTGTATTATAGGCTATTTTTTTCTACGATCGTAACAGAAATATAAAAACTTAGTTCGGTGACACTTTTCCCGTCACATTGTGTTAGACATTTTAGGTTATGCTGACATTCAAATTTACGGCAGAGCGTGTTTTAATATAGTATTAAAACACGCCACCAGTGGCAACGTGCAAAAAAGGCGTAATTCGGGCGCTTATATTAAGAGTGGTCACTTTTGACACTAGAAACTGTGCAAAAAGTTGTAATTTTTACACGATCGTAGTAAAAATCTTTGACGACGTTGTTGTTTTAATGATTCTATGTTAAAAGTTTAGCTTATTATTAAACTTTCTAAAGCTTTGTCTGTAAGTTCTCTTCACCAAGAAGTGATCGGAGAATAGTGTGCCCCTCACCAGCGCCTAATATCCATTACATTAGATGTTTTTTGTCAATTACCATAATATATGATTAATTTGACTTCTTTGGTTTCTATTGGGTGCTTGCCATGGCTCTTTATGAATGATTTTATCTGGAAAGCTAATGTCATTTCCATTACTGGTGTCGTGTGCTTACAATGGTGTCCTATTGCTTCTCTGAATTCTAGTTCTTTGCCTATACTGGCATTCATGTCGTTGGGGTACTGATGGTTACATCCTTTAGCTCCTCGTAGATAATATCTTTTGTCTCTTAATTTGCTTTTCCAAGGGTGCGTCGCAGCTAATAAATGATATATCAACTTATTGGCACGTCATCGTTTTATGTGTAACATACATATTCTTTCACTTACTGGCTTAAAATCTTTTACCAGATGTCTAGACCGTCTGTTTACCAGAAAGCCTACCTACCTTGTTTGACAGCGGAAATACCATGAATACTCTAGGTATTCATATCAAACAAGGTAGGTAGAATTTTTTCAATCCATAGTGTCCTTGCCTTTCCATCATATCTTCTGAATTCCTGCAATGTTTTTTTCTATATTTCAAAGTTCTTGTTGTAGTTGCTGAATAGTTCAGCCTCTATGCAGGCATTCCACGTGGCAGATACCAGATCTTTGTCCTTTCTTCGCTTATGTTGTCTTCGTTTTCCCGTCCGGCAGGTTTGTCGTGTAGTGTTTTTACCCTAGGTTTTTTTACGATATAGAACTGTTGGCTTCTCGCCCAGGCCCCTTTTCGGAAGGGCTTTTCTTCTTCTCTCTTTTGATCCAGACCTTACCTTCCATCTGGGTTGGTTATCAGGTCTCCAGTAAAGTTGCTCGGCTTAAGAGGGTTTATCACATGAAGGTAAGAGTAGGAATTGAGTAGAAGAGGCTATGCTACGCTATATTTATATATAGATATATAGATTTACTTAAATATTCTTTCACTATTATCCTGTGTATGAATCCCATGTTGACTAACGTCACTATTATTGATTTATTGTTCAGTTGCTGAGTTTTCAGATCTTTTCCTAACGTATTCGGTACTTCATCTCTCTCACCTTAGGCGTCATATGATATGCTGTGTTAAAAAGCACATACAGACCTGAAAACGATAAAACTATCGATATAATCCCATTTCATAATTTTATTTCGACAATGGTACACTGGGGCATAATAATTTAAACGGTCGCTGGTATGGTAATTTGGGGTATGTTAGACCCAATTGCAATTGCAACACATCTACATTGCACTGTATATCTACAAGGACTGAGCGGTTATCGGCAACATTTTGCCCAATATTTTTTAAGCACTGTATATAGAAATACACCCTGGCCAATAAACATTGCTCCTGGTTGTTTTTGTTTTTTCTTTAGTAATGGGCTATTAATTGAGACATTAAGACAAAATTCAAATATGGCTTTAGATTTCTAATAACTATAATAAAAGCTATAGGACAATTGTATCTATCAAGCAATTAATATCTGCCTTTATCATACGTTTAACACCTCTCTTAATAATATTTGATAATACTTAATTTCAGTTAAATCAATTTTAGATTAATATTACTGCATGTTTACAATTTTATAATTATCTAATTTATAATTCAATTGAATTGAATTTTAATAACTCTTAAAGTAGCAGATATATTTTTTATTACTAATTTCCTTTTATTTGTGTTTTGTTTTAAGTTGAAGGTTAATAGACGCACTTTGTAAGCTTCTATCTTCGAGCTCTTTATTTTCTATAATTTTCTATTCGCCAGATCTCTGCTACAGCTATGCTCGTTGTGGTTAGCAGCACATCCATGTGTAGTAGTAATCAATGCACTCACTCAGTTTTTAATTTTGCACTAAATATTGTCTCACACTCTTTAGGTGTATGACAATATAAACGCTTACATACCAGTACATTAACGTCTAAAATTGACTATTAAATGTAATATCAATTGGGACTTGAGTCAATTCAATTTATATTTTTATACAACTCATTTGATCTGTTTATTTTTAAACTACCCGTCAAAACCAATGGTTATCAAACAAATAATAATTCAGTTTTCTTTTATTACTTGTTATGACTTTTCTAATTTTCATACATCATATTTTTAAGTTAACAGTTTTACATTGTGTATGTCTTCGATTGCATGACCAAATATGTAAGAATTAATCCTTTGGATTACATTTTATAATAATAATTACTTCTTTCATATAAGTCTTGACTAATTTGTATTACAATTGCAATCAAAACTGGATTATTTACAAATGAATTGCAAATACCGTCGTAAGAAACCGAAATTCCAATGATAAAACGAAACCATCACTCCTTTTAGGAACATTATTTTAAGGTGCTTTATTATTGTGTAGTTATTGAATGCTTTATAATTTAATGATCATATCAAAATGCCCCACAAAATTGTAATTAAAATTATCAAACTTTTTTAACAATTCTATTCTGAACCAAGAATATTATTACATTTTTAAATATGTTATTGAACCAGATTTATTGATTGTTTTAATTTTCAATATTATAACTAACATTCCTATACTATCCTACTACTAGTTACTATCTCTAACTATTTACATTGTATTAAATTCTAATCTTTATACATTTAATTCTAATCTATAAGAATAGATTTGGCTTATGTGAAATCTTCCTCTTTATTTTCATTTTCCGGGTTTCTCAATTCATATGTACTTTCTCCAAATTTCTTAATTATCTTATATGGACCACAATATGGTTATGATAATTTTGCACAGATTTTACCTTGCCCATGTGCCACTTGAATACTTTTTATTATAACCAACCAACTTTCCATGAAATAAATGTTTGTGGTTTTCTAATTTCACAGTTCAAATTTAGGTTTAATAATTGCAGCAGTTATTATACAAGTTAATTTTGAAGTAAGTGGTGTGCAGCAAAATTGAATTTAACGGGAGAAAATTTTAAAGCCATAATTTGCTATGACTTTAGAAGTTCTCTATCTCTGAAAGAAAGCTTTAGATAACTTCGTGCTGCATTTGGTGACCAAGCGTCTTCGCAAAGAACTGTTCATAGCTGGTTTAATGAATTTACTTTTGAACGAGTTTCGCTCAGCGACGATTTTCGCGAAGGAAGACCAATTTCAGCAGTTACCGCAAAAAACATAGACACCTTGCGAAGCATGATTCAGGAGGACAATCGAGCGACATATAGAATTATTAGGAGCATCTTGGGCATTGGCATGACTGCAACAAACAAGATTTTACATAATCATTTAGGTGTAAGAAAAATCTGTTGTCGGTGGACACCACACAGCTTAACAGAAGCACAACAACAATAGCGTGTGGAATGGTGTACGAAAAGTCTAACGAAATATTATCAAAGGTTGGTTTAAAGCAGTTTACAACATCAGAATGGTGACGAAAGCTGGATATATGCGTTTGAACCCAAATCTAAGGGACAGTTTGCACAAGGGGGGGGGGGTCAAACTACTTCTAATCCAGTGCTAAAGTAAAGCCATTTCAAAGTGTTGATAAGGAAATTATTGCTTGTTCTTTTCAAAATCAGGACCTATCACAACTGCTGTGGAAAGCTCCAAAAACCTTGTTTCTCAAGTGACTCAAAAAGAGCTAAGTTTATGTATCAAAAATTGGTTTTATCAAATGCGTAAATGTATAGGGTTTAAGGGCGAATATTTTTAAAAAACAATAATAAAAATAATTTTTGGCTACACAACTGTTAGAAGTTTCACACAGCATGCTGTAGTAATAAAGTTGTGTTTCCGTTAAATAGAGCTGAAGGAAGTATGTGCGATCGGTGATGATGCAACAGCACGAACGAATGTAGCTTTAGTAGATATTCAGTAAGTATATGATTTTATACAACTTTCCATTTATCTTCAAAGGTAAAGTGATTGAAATGTTTCTTAATTAGCAGAACAGAATTCTTGATCACAGAGCTCAAAAAAGACTATATTCTATATTTTCAGGTTGATACTGACACCTGTGTATGTTGCTTTGGTAACATTGCAATAATAAAGAAAAAGGTAATCCCTTAGTTTAAAATTTTTATTTAGAAATGCGTATATTAAGTTAAATCAAACCCCTTTGTTGCAATTCTGTTATGTTTTCCAAATTGGTAAAATTAGTATTGGTAAGTAAGATACTTTCTTCTTGAAGTTCTTGATTATGGTAAAGTTGAAAAGCATATAAATAATGCACCTATATATAGTAATTAATCTAGTTTGAACGAACTACTCTCCAGTGCTAACAAACACTGTTATCCTGTCATTCTCCTTGCGTCATTACCCATCTAACTAAAACTTAATCAATCCCCAACTTCCGAAAGCTCCCTTGTAGGCCATTAATGTCGTCAAATTTATAGATGAGATTATCTGGAATGGGCCCCGTGGCTTTAATATCATCCTGCTTCTTAAGCCACTTCTTGTGCTTAAGAATGAATGAAGTCCACTCCTCCACGGTATCGTCAAACTTTCCATAAGTCCCTCCATATTCAAACGGCAGTATGTCTTTCGACACGTAGTTCAGCAACTCACCAACTGAGCTGTGACTGATAAACTGCAACAAAAGGTTTAGTTGTGATGCACCGATTAGTGAAAGTAAAGTCTAACTCTGTTGCTGATCTTCTCTTTCATTAGTGCTCTGGTAAAGGAGATTGCCTTGTTGGCGGCTGAAGGAACGTTAACGAAATGGAGTTGCTTCAGTCTCTGGGGATATGCTTCATAGATGGCAGTAATGGCTTTCTTGGTGAGGGGTGTGACGTACTTGATGACGTGCCCTATTCGCATATGCTCCAGGTCGTAGATGAAGATGTCACCTGCTAGTGCTTGCTCCTCGACAACTCTCACGTCACCTGGAAATTTGTGAATTAATCACAAACAAATTCTTTGCTGTCCAAATACTACGTTAGAGACAAATAAACAAAAATTTTATTAAAACTTTATTAAAGTATGATATGTTTTATCGGACTTTTCCACTGTCTAGGGTGTATAAGCATTGCTGAATAATTTATCCGTGCGTACAGTTCAACATGGAAGAGCTTTTCAACGAAGAGAAGTCACCTGTGTAATAGAAGAGGAAAGGATAGTTCACGTGTTGAGGCCTTGGCCACGAGGCGAGTAGGGTGGAGTACAGGGCGAGCAACTACCAAGCATACCGAGAAAGTCGCATCGTGACTGTGAATTTGAGCGGGATGTGAAATAGCCTTCTGGAAGTACTTTAACTGGCAACTCTACGGCTTTTTCTGGATGATGGGGAAAACCCTTCAAACCATTAAGCACAGAATCATAAAAGTATGACTGCAAATAGAGTCGTACAGTGTTTAGAAAAACACACTTTCGATATTTTTCAATTTACCGGCTTTCCCTTTGGATTTTTCCGAATTTTCTTTTTTGCTAAACCACCTCGGGAGTAAGACAAACAACGCAAAAAAATCATCCAAATCGGTCAAGTCGTTCTCGAGTTTTTGCGTTACTAACACACTGCGATTGATTTTTATATATATAGATTTGAAGCGCATCCCTGTCTAGGAGAGCCAAATGCAGTTAGGATCGTTGTTTGGTTTTACAGCCAACATTTATTTCCTTTAGAGTATACTAACGTACCGTCACATTTAGGAAAAGCCCCGTAACAGTAATAACAAGTTAGCCATAAGCTAACTTCCCCGCACTTTTCTTTCATATAGATGCAAATGCAGTCGCTTATTCAGAAATTATAAGACTGGCAGCGAATCTAACCGTTACATTTCCCGAAGTCTAAAGCCAGATCATCCATGGCGGGATCTACTCAATTTGCCCCACTTCAACCCGCACTAAATGGAGAGTTAACTCCATAATAATCCAGCGGAAAATAAAAACTCAGGTTAAGATGGGAATAAAAAATTATAACAAATTGTGAACTAGTTTAAAATACATCTGTAGACTGATTTGCCACTCATGATATGCAGTAGAATTACGAAAATGTGTAATGCGGTCCTGTAATCTACTGTAGTGTTAATTTATATTGCCCTTTGTTTACTATTTTAAACAGTCATAAGAACATAAACCTCGATTTACCGCTCAGAATGACTAAGGAAAGTCAATATTACTCTGGCTGACCTGCTCGTTGTCGGCTAGAATGCTGAAATTGTGCATGCAAACACTGCCAGCAATAAAAATCCAACAGTTTACATAAAAAGATATATAATCTGTAAAAGAAACACATATGCATGGGCAATACATGGATAGAATAATCGACAAAGGTTATATGCGCTATTAATGCCAGCACAACATAGTCCACGAGCTCGATGCTTACTCTAGACGCAATATTTAAATGCCGCACACCAGTTCGTTGAATGCAGTACGGGCTCGTTGCAACTCTAGAATTCAGCTGATGCAATACGTCCACAGGATGGGGTAACGCCTTGTTCAGGTTCTGCGAATTCAGCAAGTACGCTCACGTAGCCTTTTGCGCGTGTAATTGTTGCAGAATGAGTTGTAACAACAGTTAATTACTTATTACGGTTTTCGATTGCCCAAATCTTCCTGGACCGTACATTCACTCGTAAAGTGTAATTACAGTAACCAACCTTGCATTTGTTTAGTTGCACGGAGTCCTGGAGTTCAGCTCGGGGATGTTGACAAAGTCGACTGGCTTTCTTGAAGCTCGAACGGCAGCCTGAATAGTCGCTTCTGACTAGGAACTGCAACTGAACTTCGGATATGCTTCTTCAAGTTAGCTTTTATGATTGACGCGGCCTCCCCTGTTACTTTGACGACACGCACTATGTCGCTTACTTACGAGCGACTGCCTTCGAGTTTATCAGCTTGCGCATCGTTGGTTTTGTTCTATTTTTAACTACAGCGTCTTCGATCAGCTGTCTTGACGCATTCACTTGCACAAGCAAAATTTACAATGCGTTTTAAGATAATTGATACATAATGAGGAATACGGTTTAGTTTTATTACTAACAGGATAATGGTTAACCACCAAAGTTATGAAATATATAGGGTGTCACGAATCGGCCCATTACAAATATCAGGATAAGTAGAGAGTAGCCCAAAACTCATATACTCTTACCCGTTATAAAGGCATATCTCAGGGCGTCTTTTACATCCCATTCATCACCGCTGGGATCCATTAGCTTGTAGATCGTCACTCTGTACCCCTCAGATGTAAGTTTAGGCAAAACAGCAATTTTTCTGAAATTTTAATACAGCTGTTACAGGATGAATTATTTGAAATTAACACACAACTATATCAGTGCACTTACATGGACTGATTGTATCTCTCAATTAACTTGGTCGTTACGTCTCTATCTCCAAACAGCTCCGGAATTTTTGCTCTGGCGATGAAGTACATCTCAAGTTTTCTCTTGGCCCTTTCCAGGTTGTGCTTGCCACCACGTAAGAAAACAGGCAGGATACTACGATCTGAAATACACTTTTTGATTTATTAAAATTTTCTAGTTGACATAGTGAGAAAGATTAAGTAATTAAAGTAAGTGAATCGATATAAAAATGGATTGACTACTCTACTCAAAACTAGCACTGAAGTTCTTTGGGAGAGGCCAGGTGGGTGAAAAGATTTAAGCTATTTCACTCTTAGGGTTTTTGAAAATCCTTGGCTGAGTCAGTCCTGCTATCATGCACTCAAGGTTTGCCATATTTTTTTTTGGGGTAGCAAATTGCAAATCTCTACCTCATGGAGAGAGAAAAACACTTTCCTCAAAAAGTTGCTTATGTAATTGTTAAGGTAGGTTTCCCTTCAGCCAGTACACTGTAAGTTATTGTTTCTGCCCTGTTTTATGCATTGTTGGGTATGGTGATTATCAGCAAATTTTATGCAACACGTTTTTGTTGCGAAGACAATATTTGTTGCTATGTCCGAATCGCTGACAATTAAAGCACTGCTGCACTTTTGTTTAAGTCAATAATATTCGCATTTAAAATAATAAAAAAAAATAAAATCTGCACCGGGCTTTCAAAGTTTATCGTTCTTTTTACATAACATTTCATAATAATTTCTATTCAGCAATAAACCCAAACGAGTTTTAAATTTACATATTAATTCAAGTTTGTAGCTTGCTACAAAAATAACAAAGATTTATTTTTAAATAACTTGCGTTAAACTAGATGTCCAAAAATAGCATGAAAATGATGAATATTCAGTAATTTACGCTTACTAGAAATAAACTCGTCAATGCTTGTTACATGATCATAGTAAATATTTTATCTTTCATATCTTAAAGCAAATTAATCAAATCCGCTATAACTTATGCAGTGTGACCTTATTACTCGAGCATATTAACCTATCTGAGTTGATTGATACTTTTACTTTTTTCATTACTCATAAATGTTGCTTCGATAACTAGTTTTTTATGGCTGACGAAATGTAATTTTTACGCTTCGCTGACAGTTATTAACACTGGTCTTCATGCAAGGTACCTTAAATTGATCAAGAAGTCTTATTTTAATCTCGTTAACCCACATTTCATAACTACTATAGAAACTGGACAAATAACGCTAAAGCCTTTACCATAATCCTGAGGAAGATGGGGCTGGTACGAGATCCATTGTTCCAGCAGTTGCAAGTTGTGTTGCAGCTTATCGGAATTTTCTCCTAATTCGGCTTGGATGCTTTCCAGTTGAGCATGGTCTGGTCCTTGCAAGTAGCTCATTGTTGCAGCTGCAAACATTTAGATAAGTTCGAATATTTAAAGTTTTCCAATATTTTTTACTAAGTAAGTAAAGCCATACAAAACGTGTTTTTCCTAAAATCGAAGTCCAATGCAACTGCTATTTGTCATGTTTTCAAATTGTGCTGAATATATTGCCTTCCTGGCCTTATAGCGTAACTTGTATTTTTACTGTGCACAATGCCGAGCAGAGCGAATGCTACTTCCTAGGTTAGTTTTTGTTTATATATAACTCATATTCGTGGTTTTTATTTTTTTAAATGCATGTATAGTATTTATTTCCAAACCCCAAAAACCAGTTTTCTAACGACGCCTATGATGGTATGCGTAAAAAGATACATTTTTAATGTGTGTGTATCATTCCGTTATGTGTCTGACAGTTTATTTATTATATAATATGGATCTTTGAAATGTATGCTTTCGGATATATCTGCAACAATGGTTCGATCAACCAAGTAATATTAATCTGGCGAAACTTTAATGAGGTAGATCCCATGACTTCGTTAAATATGCGAAATTTTGAAGCACAGTGAAAGGTCGATCTCCATGTTGTCTAAAAAGAGCGTTTGGATTTACAAAACTGCTGCAATATAGTCCAAAGGCGTACGATCTAATAACATCAGTGGTGTAAACGAGCCATTGCTTGTTTACTATCAACAGGCTGGTTATGTAGGCAACAGACGTCCATGGCATTTTGCATTTGATTGGAACATTGTACCAAGAAGTGGAGCGTGGTTTTAATTTTATCAGAAGTGAATGACGGAAACAATTTCTTTCACAAGATCTGCCATCCTTTCCCTCCCAAAACATCTCATAAAACATTGGTAAATTCCGCCGTGTTTCTGCCCAGCTGTTTTCAGCTTGCTATAAATTTCCTTGAGATGTATCCCAATAAACTTCTTTGATAAGTGCGAGAAGGAACCAAGGGGAAATTTTGAATTTGGCGACGATACTCTTCTATAGTTCATTCAAATTCAGGATAGAGCAAAATCTGCAACCCAAGTGACAAATATCAGCAGTCAGTTGATTACTAGTTTGTAGTATAATATAGAGGTTATAGTTTTTGTCAACTTTGCAAAGCTTGAAATTTGAAAATTGAGCGATGTCTACCTAAACGAAATCTGCTGAAGGTGATCTGAGAATAAATTTACCCACTAAAAAATGTTGCAAATGGCTTCCTTAAGCAAAAGTTGATATTAAAAGCATGACACATTGATTTTGACATTCATAAAGACAGCAGCAAAGCCATATTTCTCTGATCTAAATTCTAATAATAGTATATTATTATATGAGCGATTATGACAGCCATTATTCACGAAGATGACATTTGCGCCACAAGCCGAAGGCGCGTGGCGCAAGTCATCTGAGTGAATAATGGCCATAATCGCGAATATAATACGATATTTTATCTACTCCTATGCAATAGGAGCCTTGTGTTCATATTTCAGAATTATGACATTTGTGACAGCTGTTAACTTCAAAAGTCATTTAATAATAAGAATGAATTTTGTGATTGGCTACAACCTATTGAATAATGAAAATAGAATTTTCTGATTGGTTGCAATTTGCAAACTATTGAATAATGAAAATAGAATTTTATGATTGGCTGCAAACCGTGAATTATGAATCATAATTCATGGCCATTGTGCAGTAGGAGTAGATAAAATCATATTGTTAATCAACTTAGTGCTGATATTTGTTACTTGGTTTGCAGGTTTTGCTCTATCTTGAATCTGAATGAAGTGTAGCTTCTCCCAGTATAAAAACTTTAATTTCCAATACACGTACGCAGCAAGAAATATTGCAAGAAATGCCTGAACTACAGTTTGTACTAGAGAAAAACCGTATCTTTCAAGTAGCATTATTTCCCTGGTTAAATCGTTAACGGATTGTTTCAAGTAATATCTAAAAATGTATTTACAATTAACTTGCACTTTAATTAATTCGGTTGGGTGCATAATATTCCTCTAATGTGTAAAAAGTTGATCATTACGTCGCAGACGGTTCAAGTTCACCTTCGCGCAAGTATGTAAATTGAGCTTAGTAAATTTCCTAAAATTGTTATGCTAAATATATTGAGGCCCGTAATATTATCGAGTCATTATAGCATATTACGTTACAATATTGGTAAGTGCTTTAGGACCGGCCGAAAAAAGTTAAAGGAAAGTTACACGTGTAGAATACGCAATCCTCAGATAAGATAAGCGCTTCTTGCAGCCTTATCGTATATTACGTGCTATTAGCAGTTTTTGCTCGCATTTGTGTGTGTTTTTTTTTTTTTTTAGTTTATTGATAACCTTTACAATCTGTCATCTAGTGACATTCAGTAAATATTTTTAACTTATAAGTAATTATAAACTAAGCATGTTGAAAATATTCCATTGAACATTCTCTTATATAAAACTTAACAATTTTGATTTTGTACATAAACAAGAGTAGCATGAACAGAATTGACAGAACATCATATTTCATATGAAACGGGTGGGCAGATCAGACGGTTTATACCTTTTGAGCCTAGGTTCTTCGTCTTCGCTATCCATAAGGCACTCCGCGAGTATATTTGGGTGAGCACTAAGCCGATCCCGGTAACGAACGCTGCACTTTTGTATTTCTTCGGTAATTGTTGTAATTCCTAGGTCCCGACGTATTGTCTCATTCGGAACGTACCAAGGGGCATTAACTAAGGATCGCAATACTTTTGATTGGAAGCGTTTTAGTATCTCGATGTTTGATTTGCTTGCTGTACCCCATAGCTGGATTCCATATGTCCATATTGGCTTGATAATAGTTTTGTAAAGTAATATTTTGTTTTCTAAGGATAACTGAGAGTGGCGCCCTAACAGCCAATACATTTTTTGGAATTTTAAGCCCATTTGCTTCCTTTTTGTGAAGATATGTTTCTTCCACGTCAGTCTCCTGTCCAAGTGTAACCCTAAATATTTAACGCTGTCATTCTGTGGTATTTTTTGATTGTTCAATACTACAGCAGGACAAGTGCCTCTTCTTGTTGTGAAAGTTACTTGGACCGATTTGGTTTCATTAATATGTATACGCCACCTATTAAACCATAATTCTAGGGCATTTAAATGATCTTGGAGATGATTCGACGCTATATTTAAATCGGTATGTGAAGAGAGTATCGCTGTATCATCAGCAAAGGTCGCCAGTGTTGTTCTTGGTGTGGTGGATAGATCAGCAGTAAAAATAAGATATAAAAACGGTCCTAGTACACTCCCCTGGGGAACACCAGCATTAATAGGAAATAATGAGGTTTGTGAATCTCCATACGTGATGAGAAAGTGCCTGTCAGTTAGGTAGGATTTCATGATTTCATAAAGGTCATGGGGTAAGATATTTTTGAGTTTAAACAGCAAACCTTGGTGCCAGACCTTGTCAAAGGCTTGTATAACATCTAAAAATACTGCTGAACAGTATTTTCTTTCTTGAAAGTCTTTTAAGATTCGGTCTGTAATTCTATGAACTTGTTCAATAGTGGCATGCTGTTTTCGGAACCCAAATTGATGGTTAGGTATAATGTTTTTCTCCGCAAGTATTGGTGTTATTTTATGCAGCAGCAGCTTTTCTAGAACCTTGGACAATATGGGCAGAAGGCTGATTGGTCTATAGGATGTCAGTTCATCATTTGGTTTGCCAGGTTTAGGGATCGTTATAATTGCGGCAACCTTCCACTGCTCCGGAAATCTTAATCTTAGGACTGCGTTAAAGAGGTAAGTGATATAGATAAAACCTTTTTCCGGTAATTCTTTTAGAACTTGGCCTGTGATTAGATCATAACCTGGCGCTTTGTGTGGATTCAGATCCTTCATGATTACAGCGCTAACTTCATTTACTTTAAATTGCTTCACTGGTAGGCACATTTGGAATGGCGCTTCGAGATACTGATAAATTGTATTTTCTTCATCTCTTGATATTTTAGAGTCGAACGGGGTGGAAACACTAGTGAAGTGACTTGGAAAAGCGTCAGCCTTTTCTTGATTACTTCTAGCCCAGGTATTGGCATCAAGACGAAGAGGTGATATGTGTTGTTGTGGTTGTTTTAGTTTTTTCGTTGCTCTCCAGAGTGAAAAATCAGTAATCACATCCGTGGGTGACAACCGTGTTAAATAGTTTTGTACGTGTTGATTTTTGATATTAGAAAACAAATTTTTAAGTTCTGTTGCAAGTCGATTAAGCTTTCTTTTGTCTTCGGGGTGCCTTGTTAATTGCCATCTTCTGCGTTGTCTACGTTTTTCTGCTATTTTCTTTTTAACATCAATGGGACAATGTTCATTTGTACTAGTTTGCTGCTTGTTTGGTGTCGCTTGCCAAGCTGCTTCCTGGATAACTTGATTGAAGTTTTTCAGTGCTATGACTAATTCCTCGTTTGTTTTCAACGGTACTTCAAGTGATAACGATTTGTCAATTAGTTCTCTAAAAACATTCCAATTCGTAAACCTGTTACAAAGGCTAGGAGGTTTCACTTTAAACATCACTTGCGTGCTAATTGTAACAATTATTGGTGAATGCTCTCCTGAGAGGTCTAGACAACTCTCTGCCTTGAGATAATTTAGATTTATGCCTTTTATAATGCAGAAGTCTAGTAAATCAGGTGTTTTTCGTATATCTGAAGGCCAGTTGGTCGGTTCTCCTGTTGACAAATGATAAAGTGCATTGTTGTTTATTGTTTTTAACAATTCTCTGCCCTTGCTTGTGGTTAGTTTTGATCCCCATTGCACGTGTTTTGCGTTGAAATCACCGCCTGAAATAAATCTATTTCCCAGTGTTTGGAAATAATCTTCGTATTGCTGCTGTTTGTTATTATGCTTAGGTGGGCAATAGACTGCTGATATGTTCAGTATTCCCTGCCAATCTTGTATAGCGATGGTGGTACATTGGAGATGCTGAGGATTATATTTGGGGAGCTCATAGTGTTTAATGGTACTTTTGACTATGATCGCTGTGCCAGCATGTGCCGTACCATCAGGGTGCTGCGTAGCATAAATGGTATAATTTGGGATTTTTAAAGACGTTCTATTTGTGTAGTGTGACTCAGATATTAACATTATGTCGATGCACTGATTTGTAAGGAAAGTTATCAATTCGTTTTTGTGATTTGTCAAGCCATTGGCATTCCATACAGCTATTTTAAGATATTGAGCCATTATTTTTATTTGAGACAAGTGCAGTTAAGAGATTTAACATCGTTCCCATTTGTTGCATTAGGGTTTTTAGCATATTTTTTAGTTCAGTCATATCGTTTGATTCATTTGGCGAGTTATTATTTGATGGCTGTAAAGTATTGTTACTATTTTGATTGTAAGCACCACTTACTACCTGAGCATGGGTACGGTTTTGTTGATACTGTTGTGTCGGATACTGCTGGATATTTGTAAATTGTCTGTTGCTCAGTGGAGGAAACATTCTTCGTTGAATCTCTTTGTAAATCTGACAGCCTTTATAATTTGCGGGATGATTGCCATTGCAGTTGACGCATTTGACATCATTGCTTTTTACCTTGCGTTGGCACTGGGGAGTGGAGTGATTACCAGTGCATTTCACACATCTTGGACTCCTAATACAGAAGTTTTTTGTGTGGCCATGGCGTTGGCATCGAGAGCATTGCGGTATTTCGCGTTTTGCATTTGGCTGTTCAAATTTTACTATTGAATGAGCTAACTTAGTTATATTATAGATATCTTTATTGGTGTCAGCTGTTTTCAGTTCCACAAAAAACAGAGGTAATGGTGTTTTCGTGAATCTTTCCGTATATTTGCAATGTTGGTAACTGTATGACCATGCGTTTGGAGTTCTTTTTTTAGTTCATTTAAATCAACGGAAGGGTGTAAATTTCTAAGAACAACTCTGAAATTTCGGTCCTCTTTTCTTTTATATGTGTGAAACTCTGTGCTTCTTTCCTGCAGCGCTTTAGTTATAAGCGTATATTTTTCAGAAGTTTTTGGGAGAATTTTAGCCTCATCCTTGTTTAATATTTTAATTTCGTACTCATTTTTTGCTATTGACTCCAATAGTGTAATTAAAGGCTCGATAGTTACAACTCCTGATATAAAAATCGGCGGCGGCTTGGGTTCCCTTTTTTCTGAACTTTGATTGTGCCCGTCTGCTTTGTCGGTTTCGCTGTCGCTTAGCACTTCGAAGCGATTTGATTCGTTTAACCAGTGGGTTGAATTTTTAGTTTGTTTGGCTTGTTTTTGTGAGCTATCATTGTTTTCTTTTCGGCCTCGTTTTTTATTAGTTTCAACGAGTCGCCATTCTACTTCTTGAGATGACTGTATTGATTGTGGCTGGTGAGATGCTGCATTATTTTGATATGACGAATTAGTATTTGGCATTTGTAAAATATCATTTACACTGAATTTTGAATAAATGTTATTTAGCGACATTGGCGGTTGCGGATGCTGATAATTTTGTTGTGGGTATAGCAGCTGATAATTTTGGTCAATTTGCATGGGGACAAATTGTTGTGTATTAGGTGTAGGTGTGTAATTCCGTGTATGTAGGTTAAATAAATATTTTTTTAAACTTATTTTTTTGCCTACAACGCGTCACTGGCACAGTCTTGTGGATTTTCGGAAGTCAAGACAAAAATCGCTTGTACTTGTGTATTAACACTTTATCCGAAACACCCGCATCCCATATTCTACAGGCCTCTAACATCGAGGCAGCCAAGCAGACAGCACCCCGGGCTCAGGAAGACAGCATCGCGGAATGAGGCACTAATAACCCCCCAGGACAACCCTCCAACATCGATGAAGTTGTCCAGGTATCACCTTCGGGCTCTGGAAGACAGCATCGCCGAAGGAGACCTGAAAAACCATCGGACGACCCTCCAACATCGAGGAAGTCGACCAACATCACCCACGGGCTCTGGAAGACAGCATCGCGGAATGAGGCACTAATAACCCCCCAGGACAACCCTCCAACATCGATGAAGTTGACCAGGTATCACCTTCTGGCTCTGGAAGACAGCATCGCCGAAAGAGACCTGAAAAAATCATCGGACGACCCTCCAACATCGAGGAAGTCGACCAACATCACTCACGCGCTCTGGAAGACAGCATCGCGGAATGAGGCACTATTAACCCTCCAGGACAACCCTCTAACATCGATGAAGTTGGCCAGGCATCACCTTCGGGCTCTGGAAGACAGCATCGCCGAAGGAGACCTGAAAAATCATCGGACGACCCTCCAACATCGAGGAAGTCGACCAACATCACCCACGGGCTCTGGAAGACAGCATCGCGGAAGGAGACCTCTGAACATTGAGTACGCCTGTACCAGGTATCCACATTCAGGACCACTAAAGCGGCCCTCTGAAAATCGAGATGCCGACGCTTCAGGTTCATCTAGGCCAACGCACCAGACAAGCATTATAAACACTATTTTTCTAAAATCCTTAATAGGGATTTATTTAAGAATTTTCTGACTAACAAGTCAGTCGACGAACTAGTAGAAATAATCAGTTGCATTTTCGCTAGCTTAAAACAAACATCGCTTAAGTAGTAATGCTTTTGTAATTCCGTGTATGTAGGTTAAATAAATATTTTTAAAAAACTTATTTTTTTGCCTACAACGCGTCACTGACGCAGTCTTGTGGATTTTCGGAAGTCAAGACAAAAATCGTTTGTACTTGTGTATTAAGACTTTATCCGAAACACCCGCATCCCATATTCTACGGGCCTCTAACATCGAGGCAGCCAAGCAGACAGCACCTCGGGCTCTAGAAGACAGCATCGCCGAAAGAGACCTGAAAAATCATCGGACGACCCTCCAACATCGAGGAAGTCGACCAACATCACCCACACGCTCTGGCAGACAGCATCGCGGAATGAGGCACTAATAACCCCCCAGGACAACCCTCCAACATCGATGAAGTTGTTTAAGTATCACCTTCGGGCTCTGGAAGACAGCATCGCCGAAGGAGACCAAAATCATCGGACGACCCTCCAACATCGAGGAAGTCGACCAACATCACCCTCGGGCTCTAGAAGACAGCATCGCCGAAAGAGACCTGAAAAATCATCGGACGACCCTCCAACATCGAGGAAGTCGACCAACATCACCCACACGCTCTGGAAGACAGCATCGCGGAATGAGGCACTAATAACCCCCCAGGACAACCCTCCAACATCGATGAAGTTGTCCAAGTATCACCTTCGGGCTCTGGAAGACAGCATCGCCGAAGGAGACCAAAATCATCGGACGACCCTCCAACATCGAGGAAGTCGACCAACATCACCCTCGCGCTCTAGAAGACAGCATCGCCGAAAGAGACCTGAAAAATCATCGGACGACCCTCCAACATCGAAGAAGTCGACCAACATCACCCACACGCTCTGGAAGACAGCATCGCGGAATGAGGCACTAATAACCCCCCAGGACAACCCTCCAACATCGATGAAGTTGTGCAAGTATCACCTTCGGGCTCTGGAAGACAGCATCGCCGAAGGAGACCAAAATCATCGGACGACCCTCCAACATCGAGGAAGTCGACCAACATCACCCACGGGCTCTGGAAGACAGCATTGCGGAATGAGGCACTAATAACTCCCCAGGACAACCCTCCAACATCGATGAAGTTGTCCAAGTATCACCTTCGGGCTCTGGAAGACAGCATCGCCGAAGGAGACCAAAATCATCGGACGACCCTCCAACATCGAGGAAGTCGACCAACATCACCCTCGGGCTCTAGAAGACAGCATCGCCGAAAGAGACCTGAAAAATCATCGGACGACCCTCCAACATCGAGGAAGTCGACCAACATCACCCACACGCTCTGGAAGACAGCATCGCGGAATGAGGCACTAATAACCCCCCAGGACAACCCTCCAACATCGATGAAGTTGTCCAAGTATCACCTTCGGGCTCTGGAAGACAGCATAGCCGAAGGAGACCAAAATCATCGGACGACCCTCCAACATCGAGGAAGTCGACCAACATCACCCTCGGGCTCTAGAAGACAGCATCGCCGAAAGAGACCTGAAAAATCATCGGACGACCCTCCAACATCGAGGAAGTCGACCAACATCACCCACACGCTCTGGAAGACAGCATCGCGGAATGAGGCACTAATAACCCCCCAGGACAACCCTCCAACATCGATGAAGTTGTCCAAGTATCACCTTCGGGCTCTGGAAGACAGCATCGCCGAAGGAGACCAAAATCATCGGACGACCCTCCAACATCGAGGAAGTCGACCAACATCACCCTCGGGCTCTAGAAGACAGCATCGCCGAAAGAGACCTGAAAAATCATCGGACGACCCTCCAACATCGAGGAAGTCGACCAACATCACCCTCGGGCTCTAGAAGACAGCATCGCCGAAAGAGACCTAAAAAATCATCGGACGACCCTCCAACATCGAGGAAGTCGACCAACATCACCCACACGCTCTGGAAGACAGCATCGTGGAATGAGGCACTAATAACCCCCCAGGACGACCCTCCAACATCGATGAAGTTGACCAAGTATCACCTTCGGGCACTGGAAGACAGCATCGCCGAAGGAGACCAAAATCATCGGACGACCCTCCAACATCGAGGAAGTCGACCAACATCACCCTCGGGCTCTAGAAGACAGCATCGCCGAAAGAGACCTGAAAAATCATCGGACGACCCTCCAACATCGAGGAAGTCGACCAACATCACCCACACGCTCTGGAAGACAGCATCGCGGAATGAGGCACTAATAACCCCCCAGGATAACCCTCCAACATCGATGAAGTTGTCCAAGTATCACCTTCGGGCTCTGGAAGACAGCATCGCCGAAGGAGACCAAAATCATCGGACGACCCTCCAACATCGAGGAAGTCGACCAACATCACCCACGGGCTCTGGAAGACAGCATTGCGGAATGAGGCACTAATAACTCCCCAGGACAACCCTCCAACATCGATGAAGTTGACCAGGTATCACCTTCGGGCTCTGGAAGACAGCATCGCCGAAGGAGACCTGAAAAATCATCGGACGACCCTCCAACATCGAGGAAGTCGACCAACATCACCCACGAGCTCTGGAAGACAGCATCGCGGAAGGAAACCTCCGCACATTGAGTACGCCTGTACCAGGTATCCACATTCAGGACCACTAAAGCGGCCCTCTGAAAATCGAGAAGCCGACGCCTCAGGTTCATCTAGGACAACGCACCAGACAAGCATTATAAACACTATTTTTCTAAAATCATTAATAGGGAATTATTTAAGAATTTTCTGACTAACAAGTCAGTCGACGAACTAGTAGAACAAATAGATAGGCTGCTGATTGCTGAAAATAATTCAGCTCGACAAAACCTCAAGATCAACCCCAGCTACAACCTCTGCTATTACCAATTTTTCCACCTGAATTTCATCCTAGTTTTTTGAATAACATTAGAGAATATGACGGTAACCCTACAACTTTGGTTAAATGGATCAAACAAACAGGAATAATTTTTGACCAATTTTCATCACCGGATAATCGAGCATACGTCAACCACCTTTTAATATCGATGGCACTATCAAGATTAACGTGAGCCGCAGAAGCAGTCACTTTAGGACAAAATATAACCACTTGGAGAGAACTTAAGGATAAATTAAAAACCAGCTTCGGTTAGAACCGTTCCGAAGACGCATTGTTGCAAGAATTAACGAATTTATACCAAAGAAGCGAAGATGCATTAGAATTCTACAATAAATCTTTACTTTCACATTTAATTATGAACGAAGCCAATCCTGAAGTTATTCGAATAAAAACCGAAATGTGTACAAGTTTAACAAGAAATCAATTTTGGCTGGTTTGAAGGCAAATTTAAACCGCTACATTAGATCAATACCACCACAACCATCAAATCTGCAATATAAACCACCGCCACAACTTCAAAATTATTCAAGGACGCCTACCCAGCGTTTACCAGCTGTACCACCAGCGCAATTTCCAGGATTTCCAGGACAACCAATTAATATACATACGAAAACAAATCCTCGCCAATCGAACGTATTTAAACCCACAGTAAAGTAACAATTTGTACATAGTCCAGAGTTTACTTTTGACGAGAATCCAACAGATACAGCGTAAATACTCTTTCTGCTTTACAGCGTAAGAGGTTTCAACGAAAAGAAGTTCTATTTAATCCAGCCGGGACGCACGTAGTGCTCCGTAGTGCAGGTAGAAATAGCTCATTCTCCTTGCAATATCCCACAAAACGTTGGAAGTGCATATGCATCCGCCGGCCTTTCGATTTCCCTCACCAGTAATGTTTTTTTTTATTTGAAAATGTATTTCATTTATTAGAAACGTTTTACCCATAACTTAATTTGATTTTTAAAATTATTTAGGGTCACCATGTCCACGAGGAAAGTTCTGGGTAAAGCCCTTTACAGATTTTTGTGAGTTATATTACCTGTTAGGGTTGTGGCAATAGACTGGAAATATGACTTAAACGATTCGGCTACTGAGAATGGATCTTCAATGAGATAATTATTATCTGATCTTAATTTACTGGTAATAGACTGTTCTTTTTTTTTTCTTTACTTGTAAGTGAATTAATTATATTCCTAATTTTTTTGGGCTTATTAGACGATGTAGAAATTTGTTTTGAATAGTACATATTTTTGGATAATTTTATTGTACTTTGCAGAACTCGATGATACAGGGTGTCTCGCGAAGTTCTCCCGGCACTTAAGAAGCATGTTCTTGAGATCATTTCAAGCAAAAAAATTATATGAACATGTGTCGTATTCTCAGTATTGGATTGGTCGGGGTGGTCCACACAATTGGCCGGCGAGATCTCCAGATCTAAATCCCCTAGATAACAACATATGGGGTTGGATGAAAGATTTGGTGTACGAAGGGAAAGTATAAACA
Source organism: Agriotes lineatus (assembly GCA_940337035.1). Classification (NCBI taxonomy): domain Eukaryota; kingdom Metazoa; phylum Arthropoda; class Insecta; order Coleoptera; family Elateridae; genus Agriotes; species Agriotes lineatus. Next base: position 36,511 of record CALNHX010003304.1, on the reverse strand, counting down.
TGCGAGGCTTTAATCCAGCGAATTTTTGAACGCTGCAGCACAAATAAAAAACAGCCATGCTGAGGTAATGAATGGAACGAGTGGTATTCACAGGCGTGCGACTAAATGCATTGAAGTAGGAGGTGGAATTTTCGAACATCTATGACTACGTTCTTTTAAATTATTAGTCTGCAGTCATTTATTTTGTTATGGTAATGTCATAGAAATAAAAATTATCTAAGATTAATTTAGTTTGAAATGTGTATAGCTCATTAATAGTCGAGAATTGGACAAATGTTCATATGAACTTTTTTGCGCGAAATGATCTCAAGGACATTGCTCCATAAGTGCCGGGACAACTTCGCGAGACACCCTGCATATAGATATGTAGTTTAAAATTTCGGAGTTTGAAATACATTTTTTATGTACCTAGTTTAAACATTTTTACTTTTACAGGATGTACGATACCTTGGGTTATCCAAGTTTTATCAATATGTGCCTTGACCTTTTTTAAGGGAAACGCCGTATGAAAAAAACTAGCCGTCACTTCAATGAACTTGCAAAAAGTAGTATTAAGAGTAGAATCAGAGTTTTGAAGTAAGTTCGACCAGTTGTATATTGAACATAACGAATTTTTTTTTCAAAATTGGGTTTACTAAAAATTCTTTTAGTTTTTTTTCTGTATTTCTAACATAAATATGTTTATTAGTGAAAAATTTTAAAGCAATGATTTCATGGTCTGAAATACCTGCAAGTAGTATTCAGTGTCAATTTTTTATATTAGAACCATAGATACATAATCTATCAAAGATGGAGTAGTTGAAAATCTAGTAAACGACTTTACGTGCATTTCAAGATTATGTATTATAATAAATTTTTCATTGTTACGGAGTCATGACAGTCAGAGTTAAAAATAATATAAAATCACAGGATAAAAATTATTTTTTATATGCGAAATTCTGTTGAGCAGAAGGTCTAAACCATTAAAAACTAGATTTAGTTCTCCCAATTGCGATTATAAAGGCATATTGCTACAGTAGTTAATTGTTCACTAAACGCACAACAAAATTCAAACGACAACTCAACTATTAAATGATCAAGGTCGGTAATTTTAGAGAAAACAAACTGACTATGGCGATATATTAGAGTGCCTCCGCAATTACGATTTTTTGTGTTATATATTGATAGCGCGTTGTAATTTAATAGCTGTGGAATTGTTTGTTCCTTCTCAGTCCAATGTTCAGTAATACATATTAAGTTAGGATAATTGAGATCTTCAACGAGTGCAGCCAATTCGCTTAATTTATGATTAATGCTTTTTATATTTAAGAGTATTAAATGTAGGCTATGATCTTGACGGGATTCGTTGATTACGGAAAAGGTTTGCGATTGATCAATTGAATAATTGGAGCAGTACTATTTACAGATAACTTTAGCATTTTGCGGTTATATTATCAGTACCGGGGGACGTTGATATTCATTGAATATACTACATCTTTAACTTCCTTAAATACAATCCGCCATAAATTTAAAAAAAAACCGTGGTACTGTCGTCTAACTAATGATACGGAAATTGATGACAAATTATAAACGTCTAGCTCCGGATTTTGAGGGAATCAAATGCCAAGGACACGGTCAATTGAAAGTGCATTACTGCTTAATTACATAGCTGAATACGTTTCTGGGAAATTAATGGAATGTGGATGTGATAAAAATTTAATACCATAGGTAGTCTAACTACGAGATGCTAATAAATTAAAAAACGGGAATATCCAGATCATCAAACTTTCGGATTTCACTTGACAGACGTCATTCGACATGTGTGTTTTGTAGATAAATAACAGCAGCGTTAAATAGCAATAGTGACCTCAATAAGAAGAAAATCAAACGATGTCGTATTGCAACGCCATTGTTGGAAACATTAAAAATTAAGTCGTGATGAAGATGCATGCGACTCTTCCTACTTCTTAATAACAGCCATTTTCAAATATTTTTCTTTGTCGATGCCTTTGATTGATCTGTACAATGCGTTATACAATTTTTGAGAAAATTGTGTTTGTCATATGTTTATAATCGTTTTATTTTAGAAATATGACAGGTGTAAATGTACCAAAAACATGACAGCTGTAAATATCCATGCCAATAAATATGTGTATACATTTTTCTAAACTTTTAAAAAAGCTTTACGGCGCGGCGGTCTAGTGCAAGTCGGCATGATGAATTACATTTTAGTTTGAAATTATTATGAGTACTTACAACATTTTCAAAGGTTACTTAGGGAAAATATTACCCCAAAGTCAGCATTAGACGCAACGTGGAGGACAAAACAATATCCATTCTCTGCAATATCCAATAAGCATAGCTAATGTAACTATTTCTGTAATATTGCAGAAAAAATTACCCAAGAAATTAACGTGCCAGGAAATACTTGCAAAAAAAATAGTAAAACAGTGAAACAAACAATAAATATATCTTAATCCCATTACTAAAAATGAAATAAAAAATCATATTTTACAGTTAAAAGATACTTGTGCTTCTGGTTCCGATGACTTAGCAAACAAAACTATCAAAATATTATGCAATTCTATTGTAAAACCCTCAACTTTTGTATATCATTTGGATTTTACTACTGCAGCATTTCCAACAAGTTTCAAACAGGGCACTGTTGTACCTGTATATAAAGGTGGTGATATAAAATTATAGGCCAATTACACTAACAAATAGTTTAGAAATTTTTTTGAAAAGTGTATTAAAACCAGGCTAGTTAATTTTTGTAATAAGCATGAGGTACTCTCTCAAAACCAATTCGGATTCAGAGAAAGTAGAAGTCCAGATGATGCCATTTTTAACGTTACTAATGAAATAATTACATCACTTGATAATAACTTAAAATTCGTAGCTGTGTACTCAGCACTACATCCTATATGTTAAAAAGGCAACAAATAGTAAAAATAAGCAACGAAATCAGTGATGCATGCGAAATAAAATTTGGAGTGCCGCAGGGTACTGTTCTGGGACCAATCCTCTTTTTAGTGTATATTAATGAAATACTCAATACTGCAGTCAACGGTAATTTTTTTTCATTTGCCGATGACACTGCGATAGTTACTTGCGGAGAGACATGGGATACTGCTGTTAAATACGTCGAATCGGATATGACCATCATTAAAAATGTATTACACCGACCTATTATCACTTAACATTAAAAAAAATAAAGCAATGTTATATACCTTACAAGAAAAGTCGCTACCTAATTTAAAAGCCATCAATATACATACAGAGCACTGCAACAATTTAAATAGTGAAATATGTGCATGTAGTAAAATAGAAATTGTAAATAAAACTAAATATTTAGTTACAATTATCGATAACAAACTTAAATGGTCCAAACACGTAGAAGAATTAAATAATAAATTAAGAAAAATGATCTATAAATTTAAGATTTTAAGTATAACATATTATCAACAAAAACCAAAAAAAAATGTTTATCTTCATCCGTGCCTCTTAGCCTCTTAACCAAATTAATTTTAGTATCGTTAAGAGCTTCATTACCGCACTCAGTGCGGTAATTGATAGATATTACCGCACTCAGTGCGGTAATGAATATTACCGCACTCTTTTTATATAAAAAAATACATTGAACCAGAGTTTATTGATGAAGATAAAATATTGAACAATACACGTTTGCTATGGCACACAACGAAACTCGTTTGATAGTCGCAAAACTCGGCTCACGGCCTCGTTTTGGCAATTAAACTCGTTTCGTTAAGATGCTCATAATCAAACTTGTATCGTTAATATCTATTACGATGCCCTTGTACAGTCCCTGTATTTAAAGATACGGGCGCTATGACAATCAAGCAGCTATATTCTAAAGTGTCCTAATATTTGTACATTCTCATAGTAATATTAAAATTGAAATTTCACACTGACATGAAACAAGAGCTAAAACTAATTTGAATATTGTTATTCCCAAGTTTGTCAGAGCCATTTCTCAAAAACACTCTTTATATACTGGCATAGACCTATATAATAGATTGCCAATTTAATTTAGAAAAATTGTATCTAAAGGTAAATTGACTTCAAAAATTAAAAAATGGGTCCTCGTTGAGTGTTGATTTGCGGGTTAAGTTAAGTTAAATTAAACTATCTGTATCTCGTTTTTACTCAAATATAACCAAAAGCATGTATCGGTATTGATGTAGAGACAATACCTAATCAATGCTTCAAAAATAAAGCGTATTGCCAAACACAAGCTTTGCTTAACTGACAATACAAAAAAAAGTGTATTTTTAATTTTTAATATTTAATATTTATTTATTTATTAATAATGTATCATTAGTATTATCAATTCTATCTATCTTATATTGTTATAATTATATTTTCAATTTCAATTTTCAATTTCAATTTTCAATTTCAGTTATGCACTAAGACAATCTACTTCAATAAAGCTCAGATTACCGTATACCACCGGGGCTCATAGTCGTGTAGACTTATATTGTAAGTATGAGCATATTATCATAGGCGCCGACTTAATGGGGGCCGCCAGGCCCAGGCCCCACATGAAATGATAAACGTGGGGCTGGGCCCCACATAAAATTCCTGTGTTTAAATTCAAAATAAATTTTTTATGAAGTAACTTTGTTGTTAGTTGGAGTTGTCTTTTGCCTAGTTTATTTTTATATTTTATGAAACAGAATTTGTTTTTGTTTTCACAGAGAAATATTTAAGTTGTTTGTATAATGTGTTTCTGAATAAATCTGTTTAGCATATCTATTTATATTCTTGTCATTAAGTAGTATCTAAGTGCTGCTTGTCTATGTTTTTTAAATTTTCTGCGTTATTTTTTATATTTTCTGAAACTTAACCTAGATAAGTCAGTGACAAAAATATAGTCAATTGGAAGCGTTAAAACTGTGTATTTGAACTCAAATTTTTCAAAATTTTTCGGGGAGGCCTCCCGGATCCCCCTTCTAGCTGGGGGTACTCCGTGCCTCCCCCCTGAACCCACCTGTGAATATCCAATGGCCCCACATGGAATTTTACGAAGTCGGCGCCTATGCATATTATACAGAATAATAATAAAAAATTTGGAAAAATTAAGATGAAAAAATTCTTGTTTTGGCGACCACTGCAAGTTTTCAAGATTTCAAACAATAATAAGTCCTATGAAATGTAATTGCAATAAGAGGCTTGTACCGCAAGTGATGCCTGTTAGTCTGGAAAAGCCAAACAAAATAATCAAGGAAGGAATTAGTCACTTATTGTTTTGTTATGGCAGTTGTTTATTAAACTAACAGGTTCATTTGTGTTGATAACGATTTCCAGAATTAAAACGAAGAGTAGTTATAGAGTCTTTGGAAAAAGAAGGTTGTTCTGCCTCTGAAAATCATGGACGGCTTTTAAAGCTGTTTGGTGAGTCGACAATTGATGTTAGTAATGTGAGTAGATGGTTAAGCAAATTTAGGGCTGGCGAAACCAATATTTTTGATAAGCTACGCTCAGGAAGACCGGTTACTGTTGGAACCGATGAAACAAAATTGCGCATTGATGCAATGATTCGTGAGGACCGACGTGTGACTGTTGGAGAAATTGTTAGTGCGTTGTTGGGATCGGGACACAATGTTGTGGAAAAAATTATAATTGATCTCGGTTATTTTAAGATGTGTGCTGGGTGGGTTCCTCGTCAGTTAACCGAAGCAGTAAAGGAAAAGAAATAGGGATTTGAGCTGACCTCATAAACACCTTCGAAGACCCAGGACCATCTTTTTTGATAATGTTGTGACTGGGGATGAACCATGGGTGTCTACATATGATCCATAAACCAAAAATCAGTCAAAATATGGCGTCACACGTCATCACCACGCCCGAAAAGATTTAAAGTGCAAACACGAATGTATATTTTTTTTCAGAATGATATTGAGTGATGGGTTTCAAAGTGGCGCACATGTTTAGAAAGAGAGAGGGATTTTGTTGAAATATAATGTTTTGTAGTTCAAAGTTTGAATAAATATAACACAAGATTTCTTTTAGATATCTCTTGATTTAACGGTATTACAGGCCAACAGGCATTACTTACGGTAGAGGCCTCGTAGTATATTATTTTATAAGGAACTAATTAGTCGCATTTCGCGACAGAACTCAAATCGTTCGTCCGAGAACTGCATATTAGTGGTAATTTGCGTTAGCTCCAAATAGAATGTGCTATTTTTTCTCCAAATGTGGAAATAACTAAAGTAAATTTTGTTTCTATAATAATTTTCAAGGTCAACTTTCTAGGGGATAAGTTGCATTCCTGCAGGGTCCCTAGTTTTAATAATGTTGTTACACAGATTTTTAGTTATTTTTTTCCACTAAAAAGATGCTTGTCATTTTGACAGATATGTCATAATAGTGGGTAAAACGAACAGCATAGTAAAATATTGCAAATTTATTAATTATTAGACTTACAATATTTGAAAATAAACATAATGAACGTTTGGAAAAGTAAAGGTAATTTTAATTAAACCACATATTGAAAGAATGATAAATTTTGACATTCAAAATTGACACATAACCATAATTTTGAAAAAGTTCTACCAACACGAGGTATAAAAATTTGCTAGCGTTTTAATCACATATCTACCAACATTGTAACACTTTGACAGTTATTATAGAAAAAAAACGTACTTTACCTTCAATTTAACGTCAAAATTATTTAGAGTTATACAGAATGCACTAGAGAGTTGTTGCTATAGATTACACACAAAAGCAACAAAGCAAACTGTATTTTTCTTACTAGTCAGGTAAAAAGAATTTCTATCACTTGGCAGAAAAATAACACTTTCGTCCTGTCAGTTGGGGCGCTAACCGCCATGTTTAGCGAAGTTTGGGGAAAAACGATTTTTCTGTAACGCGTTAATTGGAAACCACGGTTTTTCATGCCCACTTACGGATATTGCTTACCTGCTAGCAATTAGGAACTCGTAACAAATCAAAAGCGAGGTCGCACTGATATAGCAGAAACCACAACAGACAGCATCAGATATGTATCCTGTTTTCATAAATTACCATTTCCCCGTCACACGTGCAAGGCCGAAGGTGTTGATGATAGCCAAAACAATAATAACTACCATAATCAGAAGATTTAAAAACTTTCCTTAAAGAGAAAGACAAACAAATCAATGCATATTTTTATAAAGTGGGAAAACTGGTTACATCCAATACGGGGTTTGATCGATATCGAACAATTATGGTTGAGTATTTCCTTCCAGGGCCCTAAATATGCATTTGGGGGGTATACAATCCACATTAAACATTTTATCCTGATTTTATAAATGTTTTAGAGTCAACTTTGTCTGCGATATTGCCGGATGTTGATGCTGTCTTTTGCTTCGGGGATTTTAACATAGATATACTTAATGTTAACACTGCAACTTCTGCTTGTATTATGGATTTTTTTTAGACTTTCGGATTCTCACAATTAATTGCCCAACCGATTCGTGTAACAGAAACCTCTAGTACACTTATTGATTTTATACTAACTTCTAAAACGAAAATCGTAATTTCCTCCTTTGTAGTGCAGTAAATGGTAATTTTGATCATTATTCGGTATGCTGCAGTACCAAATTTGACAAACTTTAAAAACAAAAATCCTATTTCTAAACAGGATTCAAATATTTTAATTACATTGAATTTGATGATGCTTTGCGTTCTATTCCATGGAATAATATTTATTATGTAAATAATCTAAACGGCAAAGTAAAGTTTTTTAAGAAAAATATATTAACTCGATTAATTAAATGTGTTTGCTCCAGAAAAACACTTAGGATTACTAAAGCATATGCTCCATGGCTAACTAGTACACTTAAAGACATGATGTTATTAAGAGATCAGGCGTTACATAAATTCAGAATCTCGAAAAACCTAATCATTTTAATTTTTATAAGCAACTGCAGAATCAAATTGTAAGTGACGGTAGAAGAGAAAAGAAGGCATACTATAATTCTTTATTTATTCTTTATTCCCTCATAACAAGCGTTACCAATTTGAGAAAGTTTTGAGAATCGTCGAATTTGTCGTAAACTTCGACAGTAAGTGTATCACATCAAGTTTTCCAGTTTTCTTAAGATTTTCAAAAATATATTAAGTACCTACGAAGATTGTTCAATAGAAACACGTTAGGAAGCTGTAGCATAATTTTTATTTACTCAATTTAAAAAAAAATATATCTATTAACATCAAGACATGTAGCAATATATAGATTTCCAACTGGTAAAATTATTGCAGCTGTTAATTAAACCATTCTCTAACAGCAATCTTCCCTTCAGCGTCCAAAGTGAGTCGCTGTCCCTTTAGTGATTGCTGTAATGGACTAGACTAGAGATGGGCGCGTGAGTGAATTTTCTCTCACGTCACGCACGTTTCAGGTTTGCTTTAATCAGTCACGTTCGCTCACGTTCACGGCGTGACACGCCACTCACGACGTGACAAGCAGTTTTTATTTCAAAATTTAAATTCAGATAGAACAGAATGTTCAAATTTAAAACCAATGAAAAAACCCTAAAGAGAACTAAAAATATGTTTTACACCTGACATAATTTACGTGATATGTTGCAATCAGAATAGTTGACATAAAAAGAAAAAAATAAAAATTGACTACAATAACTTTAACAAGGGATAAATACTGATTTCTCGCAAATATATTTCTTGCAGCTGCCTTCAAAGACATTACTTTTAATACCAAAAGCTGTCATTGGAATTGACGTTTCCCTTATTGGTATGAGTACAGAAGGTATATGTTGCTAGGCAACACTTTTAATTCGTAGGTTTGAAAGTACCTTTACGTACAAGGATCAACATTTTCAGCGTTAAGGCGAGTATACAAAAAAAAACATTACTTTTATTAGAATAATAAGTTCATCTACACAAGTACACAATAAATTGGTTTAAAAATAAAACGTAATCAACATTTTCAGTGTTGAGTCGAGTATTCAAAACAAAACATTAGGTACTTTTCTAAAAATAGGTTCATCTACACATCTACACAATACATTTTTGGTTTAATAATAAAACGTAATTAACATTTTCAGCGTTAGCCGAGTATTAAAAACAAACCATTACTTTTATTAGAATAATAAGTTCATCTACACATTAAAATGTTGCTTTAAAAATAATATGTAATCAACATTTTCAGCGTTAAGTCGAATTCTGCGCTCTTCTAAAATTCGCCCAGCTGTAGAAAATACTCTTTCGCTTGTAGCGGAACTTGCCGGTATGTTTAAAATTTCTCATTTTTTTTTAACAGTGGCGTATTTACACTGTTTTTCCAAAATCCTAAAATGTCAACTTAATTTCCGAATTTTAATTTAACATACTAATCTAGTTCTGTTTCGACATCATCCTAATTACATGTGTCATCGTCCGAGCTATCTCTAAGTGTAGAAAGATAAGAATCTGATGCTGATGTACCAGTATTGAGTCGTTTGCTCGCGTTTGCTATGTATTTCATCATTATCATCTATAGTTTTATTTGCATTATAATCTTCTCTTTTATGTGAAGGTATGAATTTTAAGGATATATAATTAGGGTCCAAAAATAAAGCCACATAATGTAACTTGTTTGGCACAATTTGTGATTTAATTAATTTAAAAGTTGCTGCACCCTGCAGTTTTTTATTCGCTACTAAATATTTAACGTGAAACGTGAATCACGCCTTGGATATTTTCACTCACGTTCACGTCACGATTTTCAAATATTAGTCACGTTCACGACGTGACCCGTCTGTTTTCACGTCACGCGCCCATCCCTAGACTAGACACATGAACTCTGTGATAATAAGACTTCGAATAATGGAATTAACTCTTTCTATTCTGATGTTCATCATTTCAGCAGGTTATCTAACTTTAATGCGTCTATTTACACCTAAAGCAGTTTCCATAAGTAACATGTTTTCAACTAAAGTTGCAACGGAAACATGTTGTGGATGAACTAAATCCTCCTTGTCGAAATTTTCTGCTTTACTAATAAACCACTGTAGTGTGAGAATAACTATAGTGATCAAGTCACCATCAACAGCTTTTATTCTCTCATGGATTTCTAGTGGTTGCCATCTTCAAGGATTTAAAAATTTAATATTATCTTTGAACAAATTTTTCATACTAAACGCTATTTCGACGCTCCATAAAAATGCAGACAAAGAAGCAACCATAAAGAAATTTGGCAGAAACCTCACTAATACGTCTATAAACAATTTCTACAACCGCATGAAATTATCGTGATACTCAAGTCACGCCTGTGCCATCCAAACGTGTTTCTGTTGGACAATTCTCGTATATAAAAATTAGCGTTTGTATTACTTATAAGTATGCAAACTGTGGTTAAGCAAAATCTATTAATAATAATTATCTAAGTTTATTTTCACTTATGGACATTTTCTTCGTTTTTTAATTTTATTGCTGATCGTCACAAGTATCTTCGGTGTGAAAGGATACGCAAGGAGGCATATAGATTTTTATGAAATTTACTGTAAAAGATAAAATACGGTTTATAGAGAAATAATATTTTTATTGAAAAAACAAGATTTCGATAGAAAACTAGAAATCATAAAACATCTAGCTATAGAGATAGCGGTTATGATTATAAAATAATAGATAAATTACTAATTAGAAAGAATAATAAAAACTTTTATTATCAATTACCACTGTACAACGAAACACAGTCATCAAGGGTATAATTATTATAGTTTTACATTTTATAACAACGTCGGGAATAAAATTAAGAATATTAAAAAAGCTAATATAGGGTTGACATTTAAATCAACAGATAGGATAACACAGATACTTGCCTATTCAAAAGTCTTTATTAATACGATGTATAAAGCCGGTGTTTGCAAATTATTGTGTAATACAAAAGATTGCAATAAATACTACATTGGCTTGACCACTAGATACATCAATCTACTAAAACCAAACCTCACTAGTTGAATCATGGTAATCAAAAAGTCACTTGTGTGTAATATTGATATTGCAACTGTTAACATCGCCATATATTGTAAAGGTTTATTAAAGTTGTGGGAGATAAATAGCCAAAAAGTTTATTGTAGTATAAAAAATATGTTGTTCCTTAAGGTCCAAACGTCATACATGTAAAAGTTGATAAAATATTTAACGTTTCGCCCCTTTAGATGACTTCATCAGAAATTATTAACGTGTGTTATAACTAAAATACAAGGGTTAGAAATTAAATTAAGTGAACACACAGAAAATTTGTCAAGGCTTATCAAAATGGCTTCATGAAAGTTTATAATAATTAATAACAAAATTACTAATTGACTAATTAAAGTCACATTGCAAATATACGTCGTCAAAATGGATAAAAGTGAAGTATTAAACAATCATTATTGATTGAGATTAAACATTAACTATACAGTAGTTAATGTAATTAAACAATAAACTTTTAATTAAAAGTGAAAGACATCTTGTTTTGATGAAACAAGCTGCCAGAATGAGGAAAAATGCAAGATGTCAATTGTATGCGTACGCATATTTAGCTTAAGGTCAGGTTCGTATTTCGGAAATTTTTGAAAAGACGAAATAATTAAATAATTTTAGGGGTAACTACAAAATTGGAAAGAATAGAAATTGATAGCATTTGGGCTTTTTTTAATTTCGATCATTTCTAAGCACTTTCTCTTACGAGTGTTAGCCTATTTATGTAAAATTTTAAGTGTTGAAAAATTGAAGTTATGGATAGTTTCTATAGTGTGATCTGTGAGTGCAGTTTTATTGGAAGGTGAAATTAAGTTTCTTTTAATTGAGTATTTATGTTGGTATATTCGGTTTTTCAAAAGTTGTTTTGTTTCGCCCATGTAAGTAGAAATACAATTATTACAGTCAATTTGATAAACTAAATCAGATTGCATGTTAATAGGTGTTTTGTCTTTGAGGTTTGTGTATACATGCTTTCATATTGTATTGTAATTTTTATAAGCTGTATTGATGTTATATTTCTTTAATTCTCTTTCTATTTTTTTCGAGATATTAGGTATATAAGGTATTGATATATATTTGTTTTGAGATACTGAGTCAGGAATATTAAAATCAGAACCAAAACAGTTAGGTTGTAGGTTACAAGAAGTATTTAGTTTGTTTTTAATTTTTTTGTAATCGAAAATTGATTTGTTTATTTATGAATTTAAGTGGATAATTGTTATTTATAAGGATGTTAGTTATTAATTTTAAATTTTGTTTATGAAATTGTTTAGACGAGAGTTTAATTGCTCGGTCTACTAAACTGTTTATGACACTTTTTTGTATTTTAAATTAGTTATGTATTTGAAATTTAGATATCTATTTGATTTTACATTTTTTCTATACCAATTGGTAAGTATTTTTCCGTTGGATTGCCTGTATAATGTTAGATCTAAGAAATTTATGGAGTCTAGGATGTATATTATTAAATGTATTTAAAAAAAGTTATTTATTAATTGCATCTGTTGCCATGATTATGTCATCGACATATCTTTGATAAAGGGAAAAATTAGGAAACACTTCAGTCTCAATATCTGCTAAAACTAGATTGGCAATTGTGGATGATATAGGTGAGCCCATAGCACATCCAAAAGTTTGTGAATAGATTTCATTTTTAAAAGAGAAATAAGTAGTCATTTTGGTAAGCCTTGACAAATTTTCTGTGTGTTGACTTAATCTAATTTCTAACTCTTGTATTTTAGTTATAACACATGTTAATAATTTCTGATGAAGCCATCTAAAGTGGCGAAACGTTAAATATTTTATCAACTTTTACATGTATGACGTGTGGACCTTAAGGAACAACATATTTTTTATACTACAATAAACTTTTTGGCTATTTATCTCCCACAACTTTATTATTCATCGCAGCAGCCAAATTTTATTTACCTATTATACAATGCACGAATCGGCAGGAGACGATTCTAAACTTTCAACTATAGTAAGTAAGTTTATTTAGTATAATATACTAGTACATAGAATCATTATTATTATATATCTTAACTTATTTATCCTTACTAACATTAAAATTAATAGTATTGTTTAACAAAGCTGCTTAAATATTTTTAAAACTATAAATATTTGTCATTTGTTTTACATCTTGTGGAAGCGAATTATAGACTTTTAGTCCCTTGTAATACAGAGAATTTTGTGTACTCGCTTTATTTAATTTAGGCAGCCTAAAATCAAATCGATTCCTTGTTTTATATTGATGAACGTCAGAATTTAGTATCAAGTGATCCGACATATAATTTGGTAATAAATTGTTAACAGCTTTGTAAATCAAAACCAACGTATTAAAATAAATACGTTGTTTGATACTTAGCCACTGTAACGTATTCAGCATTAACTTAATATTCGTATATTTAGAACATCGTAAAATATTTCGCATCGCTCTGTTTTGTTGTTTTTGCAACCTTTGTAAATCCGATTCATAACAAAGAAAGAGGATACTTGCACAGTAATCAAAGTGTGGCGCAATAATGGTTTTATAGACTAGAATTCTAGCATTAATACTTAGTTTACTGGCTATTCTCCCCAAAAATCCAATTTTTTTAGCGACTTTCTTAATGATAAAATTTATATAACTACGAAAAGTAAGTCTATTATCTATAATAACTCCCAGATATTTAATTTCAGGCACTTGTTCTATTTCTAGACCGTCTATTTTTACTTTAACAGTTATATTTTCACTATTAATTTTATTTGATACGATTATGCACTTTGTTTTGGCAATATTTAATTTTAGTTTATTTATTTGTAACCACTTTGATATCATCTCAAGATCTGTATTTATTTTGTTGACGGCATCAGTAGTATTTTCCGCAGTTACCCAAACTAATGTGTCGTCAGCAAACAAATTTAGCGAGCAGTGTTTAATATTTATTTCCAGATCATTGATGTACAGTAGAAATAGCAATGGACCTAATACGGATCCCTGAGGAACCCCCAATGTGTTAAGAATTTCCGTCGATTCCTCTTCGTTGTACACAGTTGTTTGGGTTCGCGAAGATAGATAACTCTCGAACCATTGTTTCTCGTTTCCCTGTATTCCATATTTGTCCAATTTTGTAATTAATTTTTCCCTATCGATTGTTTCAAAAGCACGCTTATAATCTAGAAACACTCCCACTACACTTTTCTGTTGATCAAGTTCACTTTTCCAATTTGCTAGGACTAGATTTAATGCCGTTTCACACGAATGTTTGCTTCTGAATCCGGATTGTTTGCCACTTATAATCTTATTTGCTTCGATAAACTCCTGCAATTGGTCTTTGACAATTTTTTCTAAAATTTGTTCGTACACCGGCAACGTATTAATTGGTCTAAATTCTTCACATTTCTTTGTACCCACAATTTTTCTGATAGGAATTACTTTGGATTTCTTCCAGGAATCTGGGAAAATTCCACTCTTTAACGACTCATTTATTAGTTTTACCAGAGGATTTCCTATAATTGGCAATGCATCCCTTAGAACCTGAACAGAAATGCCATCCGTGCTACCCTTTCTTTTTATGCTCGTAATTGTTTTCTCAAGATCGATTACAGAAATCTCCTTAAATTTAAAGATGTTAACAGGATCAGGTATGAATGCCTCTTCAAAATCGGTGTTTAGTATATCACGATTTATGTCGACAATACTATTTATGAAGTATTGGTTAAAATTTTCAGCTATCTCTTTGGAATCGGTTACTTCTACTCCTTGGAATACAATGTTTTTCGGTGTACACTCTGCTTCCGGCTTTTTAACGATATGCTTAATAACTTTCCACATATTTTTTGAGTCGCCTTGACTTTCTGTTATTTTATTTTCATAGTAGCAATTTTTTTTCTCTTTAATCAAGTTGCTATATTTGTTTCTAATTTCTTTATAGTGTTTCCAATCACTTGCATTTGCAGATAATCTAGCTTTTTTGTATAACGTGTCCCGATATTTCTGTAATTGATGCAACTCTGCGGAAAACCATGGGCAAGAGTTTTTTACCTTGCTAATGCGGTATGTAATGAGGTCAGCTAAGCAATTATGCAAAGACTGCACAATGCCTGCCGCTGCAATATGTACATTTTTACTCATATCGTAATTATACTTAGCCAATTTATTTAATAAACCATTTTGTGAATAATCATCAAAGAATTTCCTACGAACCGATTTGAACTCGCTGGTTATGCATTGTTTGCGAAACCTCACCTCTATACAGGAATGGTCAGTGATTTTCGGTGTATCTAGGACATCAGCATTTAAATTCGAAATGTTAGTTATTACCAAATCTATTAATGTGTTCGAAGTTGCAGTCACCCGTGTACAATCGCGAACTAATTGTTTCATACCTAGCTGTTGAATTAGATTTGTTAAACGTTTCGCATAGAAAGTGTCCTTGGACATGTCAATATTAAAATCACCTAAAATTAAATGTTTGCTGCGGTCTGCTACATATTCGTCGCACCATTCTTCAAATTTCATTAAAAATTCACCATCGCTTGAGCTCGGAGAGTGGTACACTACCGTGTACATACCTTGATGAAACCCTTTTGATATATAGATTGAAAGTAGCCATAAGTTCTTGTTATATGTGATATTCGATATTACCCTAAATTCGATATTGTTTTTCAACACTATAACTACGGCCCCGGTCTTTCGACTTGTAGAATTACACCTTATTGTACTATATCCTGGAAACTGTATTTCACAATCCTCTATTTCATCTGTAATGCGAGCTTCACTTAAGAATAGCAACGCTGGGCGCCTCAATAAGATTAAAATTTCCAATTCTTCTATATGTTTTAACATACTTTGGGAATTAAAATATATGATTTCAGAACTTCTTTCGCCTACTCTAAAAAATCAATTTTGCTTCTGGCTTGTTCCAATTTACGTTTATAAACTGCACAGTCGGTACTCCACGCTGGATGATTTGTGTCTAATTTCATTCTCAATTTTTCCACAGCATGTGCACAGTTTACACATTTTAGGTCATTATCTGTCGCTCGACATTCACTCAATAGATGTGACCCTGAACATTTTGGGCAAGCTTTATTTGACTTACATTCGCTGGCTTTGTGATTAAATCCACTGCACGAAAAACACCTGGTGACCTCTACAGCATCGTAAATTCTGCATCTATCCAACTAATATTTAGTTTTTCTTCTCTCATCATTAACCTGTACGCCATTGCATTAACTTCTGCATACACCGTATAATATTTTCTTCCAGCTTTACTTTTATTTTCTTTAATATGTACTACTTTAAAGTCAGCTTCTTGCACATCTAAATAATTATTTTGACTTCTTATTTTATCTTCTATGGCTTCAAATGACAATTTTTCGCTTAGTCCAACTATTTTGATCCTGGGTAATCTTTTTTTCGGAATGGTTACTTCATAATTTTCTCCAAGTTTGTTTGCTACCTTTTCTTGTACTTTGTTCATTGCCTCTCTATTTTTACACTCTATTACAATACCACCTTTGCTAACATGTCGAAGTCCTGAGAATTCTAAGTCAGTAGGATCAATGGATTTTTTTATTTCCTTTTTCGTGTCCGTACTTGTCTGTTCCTGATTCTTCGGCTTTATTAAGACAACTGGATCGTGTTTCTTAATTTTAAGTTTTTCAGCATAACTCATTTCCGCCGTATCTTGTTTTTCGATTACTTGTTGAATGCTGGTTTGTATTTGTTCGTTGCGCGAATTTATAATTCCCTGTAACTCAACTAATTTTTGTGATTGATCCTTCAGTTTCTCGTTCTGTTCACTTAATCTTCCAGATACGCTGTTCCAAGCTTCCTTCAATTTCTCTAGTACACTCCGTATATTCTGATTTTTCTTATCGGCGCACTGCTCACAAAACCAACCGATCCACTTTTTGCTCGTAATGTACGCATAATCGTCACTGCCAATGTTCACACATTTTGAATGGTAATTTTTGTCGCACATGCCAGCACATGGCAATATTTTGTCCGTTCTTTTTAGTTCAGAAAAACACTTTCCACAATTTCCCGCCATGGTTTTTTTTCATTTCCCAATGGGCAATACTTGCCCAAAGATTAACACTGTGGATTTGGACGAGTACTCACACACGTCCGCACCCGGCAACGTTCACACTACAACGTTTCAACATGGATTCTACCACCTCGTCAACACCACCCTAGGTGCGCACTATGAAGAGTTATTCCGAAATTTCAGCAACATAAATCACAAATATGTAAAGGTTAGTGAACGCATTTATTTTCTCAAGGCATGCATTAAAAATTTCTGAATCCCAACATCTTTACAACCTAGAAACAAGCATATTACTTTCTTTAATTTTAAACTTGAACAACAGTTTTTAGACAAACAAAAACAATCATTAATGACTGTTATTAAACTGCTCTTAAAAGACGCTTATTGTCAATTAAATTCCTTAAAGCAAAAACTAAGAAAAATGCAAGATGAATTTATCCATATCAATCAAAACCAATTGTTTATATCTTTTCTAACATCCAAAATTAATTATAACTTGAAATTGAAGAGAAAACTTCGTAACAACTCAGATAACAAAATAAAAAAGTGGACGTGACTACCTCCCTGGACTTTCCCATACTGGAAACTGTTCATATCGTCTTTATTCAACGGTCTTTACAACATATCAAAATTTCAACTCGATGACTCACGTCTTCACCGTGATAAGCTTTTACACTTTCACGTAAATTGCGGGTAAATATAAAAGAACTAGTGAGTCACCCGAACTACGTTTCGGTTCGCAAAATTAAGAGAGATTCATTAATATAAATTAAAAAAAAAAGATGCATCGACGGGATCGAACCCGGGGCTACCGCGTGATAGGCCAGCACGCTTACCGCAGAACCACACTCTCGTGTTTGAATAATGCGCGCACCCGAGCTAATAGTAGACAGCGATAGGCGCTCCGCTCTGCTGCCTAGAGAAGTTAATTTGTAAATTATACTGCTGCCTAGAGAAGTTAATTAAATAAGTCTGAAAATTAGCAAACTTTTAAGCCATCGTACAACTTAATCGGTCCAGTATCTTCGGAGGAGATAGCGAACAAACATAGTTACACGCAAACAAAGAGAGCTACGATTTTATGTTATAATATGTGTAGTTCAAAACGTGACCACCGAGCTTCTGTAGATGGCGCCAAGTGGACAAGCCGCCACTGTGCTAGTTTATGTATTATTTTCCTCAAAACGGCTGTAGCACCGAGATGAAATTTTCTAAGTACCTGGAAATTATATTTTCTAGGGCATACAAAATCGATTGTTTTATTTTCGCGGAAAAAGATTCTTTGACGCAAAAATATAACAACCGTTAGAATAAAAAAATTATTTTTCAAAAATAGAGGAGGGAGGGGGCCGGTGCGCTTACATATATCCACGAGTGTAATATTTTTTTGCATATTCATATGCTCCATTATGCACTGAGCAATTCAGTGAAAACCCCAGCTACCTATCTTGTTTTGTTTATTAATTAAAGGGGTTTAAATTTTCAAACTTCAAAGCTTCGTAGAGGGCGCCACAGATAATTCATGAGATTCTTTAAAAAAACAGATCGATAGCCCTTTTCGGGGTATATCAGTGTATGAAGTTTAAACAAATTCCTGTGGGCAGTTTTTGAGAAATGATTTTTAGAAAATTTCCAAAATTTTGAAAATTTGTAATTTAGGCCCCTTAATAGTTTTCAAAACACTTTTTATATCACCTCATGTTAGCCTTCATATACTATTCAGAAAACAAAAATCAATTGAATCGATTCATCCGTTTTTGAGTAATAGGGCGTTAAACTCAAAATTTTCAAAAAATCATAGCGCCCTTCATTTTAAACCTAGCGAGTTCAGCAAAAAACTAACAGATTTGTCTTATGACCCTCTATCGTTATCCGCGATAAAATTTTCAAAATTGTAATCACGAAAACAGTGATACCAAAAAAACATGCGTAACTTCCGCTTCCGGTTTCGGATTTTTTTGAAAAGCTTATTTTGTCGATGAATTTTCGATACACCCCCGCATTCCAAAGCGCATCAAAATCGGAGCAATACTTTCGGCGGTAGGAGTGTCACCCACCCACACCCCCACACACACATTCACACACCCACACACACACCCACACACAGACAGACATTTTTTTAAAACCATTTTTTTGGGTTCCTAGAGGCCCAAAACGGATATTTCTGTGAAAATCTCGATTTCCAAAATTTTCATGATTCCAAGACTTCCCTATACCTATGGGTATGGGAAAGTAAAAAACTCACATATAAAACAGAAAATATATGCAACTCAACATACACTAATGTACCACAACACTTAAATCCTAATACCTTTGTCATAAATTTAACTAATACTAAAATTCCACAAAACATCAATGATGTCTTAAGACTAGGACCTAAATTTAATTATTTTCCTAATGACAAACTACCATACGAAAATATAATTGCCAACATCGAACAAGGAATTACAAATTTAACAATACAACATCAAAACTCACCACGAGCAAGCATTTGCAATAGTTTAACCAATCATAAAAACAATAATAATTTAAAATTAACTTTTGAACAGCAACAATATAATAATGAATTAACTAAAAAAATTGCAGAAACTAAAACTTTCCTTAAAAACAACCAAGAATTGATTATAACTACTGCTGACAAAACCCAAAAAAACGGTCATTTTAAATAAAACAGAATATAACAATAAAATCTATAATTTATTAAATGACACTAACACTTATAAAAAAGAAATTAAAGATATAACACCATCAATTAAAAAAAACAAAAATAACGAAATTGCAAAACATTTACTCGAATATAATTACATACACAATTTTACATTATCAAAATTATCACTCACAACGGAAATCCACCTAAACTATATGGACTACCAAAATTACATAAAGAAGGCATACCATTACGACCTATCGTTGCTTTTTACATGAGTCCAACTTATAACTTGTCAAAATTTTTATCTGGAATATTAACTAAAATAACAACAAATAATAAATTTAGTGTCCAAGACTCCTGGGAATTTAAAAACAAAATTGACAATACAACGTTGAATAAAAACCACACTTTATTCTCACTAGATGTAGTATCACTATACACTAATATACCTATAGATCTAGCAATACAAACAATAAGAAATAACTGGCAAAAAAATAAGGAACATACTAAAATACCTATGGATGAATTCATTAATGCAGTCGATTTTGTTCTAAAAACTACTTATTTCTCTTTTAAAAATGAAATCTATTCACAAACTTTTGGATGTGCTATGGGCTCACCTATATCATCCACAATTGTCAATCTAATTTTAGAAGATGTTGAGACTGAAGTATTAAAACAGAATCCTAATTTTTCCCTTTATCAAAGATATGTCGATGACATAATCATGGCAACAGATCCAATTAATAAATAAATTTTTTTAAATACATTTAATAATATACATCCTAGACCTAAATTCACTATTGCAAATGAAAATACAAAACGTTCCATAAATTTCTTAGATCTAACATTATACAGGCAATCCAACGGAAAAATACTTACCAATTGGTATAGCAAAAATATAAAATCAAATAGATATCTAAATTTCAATTCGATAACTAATTTAAAATACAAAAAAGGTGTCATAAACAGTTTAGTAGACCGAGCAATTAACCTCTCGTCTAAACAATTTCATAAACAAAATTTAAAATTAATAACTAACATCCTTATAAATAACAATTATCCACTTAAATTCATAAATAAACAAATCAATTTTCGATTACAAAAAATAAAAAACAAACTAAATAATTCTTGTAACTTACAACCTAACTGTTTCGGTTCTGATTTTAATATTCCTGACTCACTATCTCAAAACAAATATATATCAATACCTGATATACCTAATATCTCGGAAAAAATAGAAAGAGAATTAAAGAAATATAACATCAATACAGCTTATAAAAGTCACAATACAATAGGAAAGCATGTATGCACAAACCTCAAAGACAAAACACCTATCAACATGCAATCTGATTTAGTTTATCAAATTGACTGTAATAATTGTATTTCTACTTACATAGGCGAAGCAAAACAACTTTTTAAAAACCGAATATACCAACATAAATACTAAATTCAAAGAAACTTAATTTCACCTTCCAATAAAACTGCACTCACAGATCACACTATAGAAACTATCCATAACTTCAATTTTTAACACCTAAAATTTTACATAAAGAGGCTAACACTCGTAAAAGAAAGTGCTAAGATGTGATCGAAATTTAAAAAAGCCCAAATGCTATCAATTATAAAACTGACATTGAAAATCTAAGTACTATTTACCATAACTTATTTAAAGAACTCCCTCATTACTTTTCAACATATTTTTAATTGAGTAAAACGGTTCGAATTTTTCTTTCCAATTTTGTAGTTGCCCCTAAAATTACTTAATTATTTCGTCTTTTCAAAAATTTCCGAAATACGGACCTGACCTTAAGCTAAATATGCGTACGCATACAATTGACATCTTGCATTTTTCCTCATTCTGGCAGCTTGTTTCATCAAAACAAGATGTCTTTCACTTTTAATTAAAAGTTCATTGTTTAATTACATTAACTATAGTTAATGTTTAACCTCAATCAATAATGATTGTTTAATACTTCACTTTTATCCATTTTGAGGCCGTATAGTTGCAATGTGGCTTTAATTAGTCACTTCCAAATTTTGTTATTAATTATATATAAACCCACTCCAGTGGAATCATTAATAGGACAAAATTCTATAAAATGCTCGCGTATTTAATTTTTTTTGAGGACTCATTCAACATTGTAAATCTAAAAATTATAGTCATTTGTTCGATATGACTAATATCCGGTGTACAGTCAAGAATGATAGAATAGTATTTACATTTTCTAATTAAATCCAAAATATTATTTCTAATTTTGTTACCAATGACATCTATTATTTCATTCTGAATTTTGTCCCCTAAATAATTTACCATTCGTGTTTCATCTTATTGTGACTTTTGAGTCCGAAGCACATGTTCTGACATAACAGAATCAAATTTTGAGATCATCCCAACAGCTTTTAAAAAATTACCGTTATTGCTTTCAAATAATTTATTAGATTGCCAGCGTAAAACAAGACACTGTCGTGACAAATATTGTATTATTAAAATTATTCTCTCAATCACAGCATGCCAGTACTTTGCTTCTGCATTCAACAGACGTAGTTGCGTCTTGTTTACAGTTTGTTCTTTTGATAACAATTTTATAAGTTCTAACTGATTTTTAACATTTGCATTGTGAGTATCACTTTTTTCGTGCCTTGAAATCAATAGTGACAAATGCTGCCAGTCAGAAACACCTTTCTTTTGCGAAAAATTGTTTTTAATTTTGCCAAATATTGTACAACAAAAGCAATAAACTGCTTTATTTTTTATTGAATAAACTAACCACGGTCTATTAATTTCTTCTCCATTTGGAAGAGAACGGTAGAAATATCTTTTCGAAAACCTTTGACCATTTTCATTAGTTGGGAAATTAAATTGCGTTACCTGAACAGGCCCTCTTTCTACTAAAATTTTTGTTAATGTTGTTGATATTATCTCAGGCCACTCTCCAGGATCATCTGAGGTTGCTGTGTCCTGCTGCTACTGCTGTGAATCTGATGAGCAGCCAAATTTCTTTAGTTCAGAAAGCCTTGATGAGGATGACGTGCTGGCTTCTTCAGCGTCACCAACTTCTCTTCTCTCTGGTTTTGGAGACTCCGAGTCAGATGAAGTCACCTTCCCTCATAATTTCCATTTCGACTTCTTGGACGCACGGCTCATTAAGTGGCCCGGAAAGAAAAATAAAGCTTGATTCTAATGCTTCCGCTGACACATTTTCTGGCTTCAAATATTTTTCTAAAGTATTGGCCAGTTTTTTCTTTTCTTCTTTTTTTTGTAGACTTTGTTTTCGATACTGAAAACCCGACAGCCTTTTCGTTTTTCTGTTCTAGAAAAATTATAACAATTTTATTACTTAATACAATTTAAGAATATGTAGGTAACTATCTGTGTATTGATTGATATATGATTGATATGTATGTAGGTACTTACCATATTTTTAACTTTTCTTCAACTTTCTTCAAAACACAATCACTAACAAAATTAATTTTCTCTACTCGATCTTCTCTGCAGCCAATTCAATAATTATCATTGCACCCATATTACCACAGCATTAATGTAAGCATCATATAATATTATATTTCTTAAAATCAGCTTTAAACAATTAGGTACTTACCGACAAAAGAGATCGCCGACACCCCGATCAAAAATAATATAAATACCTACTTCATAAATACGATATGTTTCACAGTCAATAAAAGCCGCCAGCCGCCAGTTTTCTGAAAAGTCACCTTTTGTTGCTTCTGATAAATATCCGGCTTTTTTGTAATCATTGCATAAAGATGCATGGAAAGCGTTCCTTCAAGTTGGCTTCGTTTAACAATTAGCCGCCACGGAATAAAAACTAACTTCGAGAATTTACATAAACAATAATCCATGTAACCATATTATCAGGTGTTCATTTACACAATAAACATTTTTTATACCTATATAGGTACATATTTTTGAACTTCTAAAATTTGTAAAGTAAAAAAAATTGTACATTTTGTATTTTTTTTTTTTGTAATTTGTATATAATGTTTAAACCTTTTTGGCCGCCCCTGAATTTGGCCGCCCGTGTGCTGTGCACACATTGCACACTGGCTTGGCGCGGCCCTAGGAAGGAGATCTATAACATGTTAAAATAGCATACGTATTTTTACTAGTTCTATTTGTACACGATAATGCACAGATTTCAAACAAACTGTTCGTCAACACAAAACCTTTGAAGATCGATGATTTTAACTTTGCAATAATTAACCAAGTCAGTTTTCACCCAGATTCCTACGCCACCACTTTTGTAGTCTGTCCTAGTGTAGCTAGTGTAGAGCGAATAACCCATGATTGAAGTACCCTTAATTAATTCAATATTGGCACCAATTTCGGTCAAACATAAAAAAATGACTTCAGAAAATTGACTAACATCCATTAGCAAGTCATCTATTTTGTTGATATTTAAAGATTGTATATTTAACAATAGCAAATCTGGTTCAAAAACTACCTTTGATATTCTTTCGTTTGTTTCCGGTAAAAAAAAACGTCGAATGCATGCGTAGTCCGGCCATTTGGTGGAATCCATGGCTTTGCGGAAGTTTTCCTCAAAAATAGTCACCTTGAATAACGAGTAAACATTTGGATTTAACGACGAAAATAGTTCACATTTAACTTCTGGGAAATCTGCTTTAAGAAAATTGACTAAATTTTCTGTTTTTGTGTCAGGTGACAGGCGACTGACATGGAATGTAATTGTTTTGGGAACCCCTTTTATAGTAGAATTTGTGTTTGTACTACTGTTATTGCCTATGATAGCGGAATTTTTACGTCGGCGGCTTCTAGCTTTTATCCAACCTTCTTCGGTATCGTTGACGGGAGGATTAATTTTATCTTCATTGATATGGATTAATTCTTTAAGTTTTGACTGAGCTTGGGCATTCATTATTGCAGTAGAGACTTTCTCTCTATTAATCGGGTTTGAAATGTTATTTTTTGTTGCGATGTTTATTTTTTGAAAAAGTATCTGTTTTTGGCTTTTCGTCAAGTTTGTTATCGGTCACGGTCAATGCTGCAGGCACGAGTGCATTGCTCCGCTCTTCAATGGCATCGTTATCGGTTTTGCACGGTGTTCCGATTTGAGCATTTAATACTTTAATTTGCTCACGCAGTTCATTTATAATGATATCTTTTTGCTTAATTATATACTTAAAAATTTGGCTACTTAACTTATTATCCTGGCCTGCTATATTATCAATTGCATCAATAGCGTCAAAAAAGTCATCACTATTGTTGTCATTATCAGTTTCACAACATACAATCGATAGATCACTAACAAAAACAATAATGTTCGACCGTTTTGCACAACTCGGATGATACTGGGTGCCACACTTAACACATGTTGCACCGCTAACCACTTTATTCTTGCATCTTTTGCACAGAGCAGGTAACACACATCCACTCGTTTCCGCCATATTGCATATTGCTACGAATGCATAAGGCTCTTATCTTGGCGTGTGCAGAACGCAACGTTTAAGGACCATTTCTTTTTGTTCTAAATTTACCTAATCATTTATATTGCTGAATTTTATTACATTAATTAAAAATTTGGGTCCTAATTAAGGTCAAGAATTTGAATTGTTGTTTAACATGTATATATGCTAAATAGGGCTGTGTGTTACATTTATCTGGATCGCATACTTGTATGTTTTAATTATCTGGATCGCATACTTGTTATTTATCCATATGTACAGGCTGTGTCGTATATTTTGGAACCGTTGTGGTTATTATATGTGCAATAAGGTATTCTGACTTTTATTTGCTACTGCATAGAGTCTCTGTTTTCTTGAATGAGCTATTTAGGTTCGCCGTTACACGTTTCATCTGGGAGTATTAAAACTGAAGCTAGACAACAGCGTGGCGCTCTTTCCGGATCCTGCAACATCAGGTAATTCGTTCTTAATAACCCACTCCCATATTCGGCTGAGAGGCCGCGAGCGTACACTCCCAAGCTACCCCTTTTTGGTGGCAGAGATTCTGAAGCAGGTATTAGTGCAGAGGGACATAGTGTTGTAATGCATTGTTTAGTTGTTAAATTGTTGTATCGCATTGGGAAATAAGGGGTAACATCTCCAACTTGAATACATTTTCGCATTCCATCTATTTTAATTCCAACTTGCTGGATGATATCAACACCTATCACAAATTGTACATTTAAGGCAGCTACTATATAAAATCGGACATCAAATTCTTTTCCATCTATGCTTATTTGGATTGCCAATACTTTACTGGTAGTTGAGATTTTCTTTCTTGTTGCGGACAATAAATCAATCTTGTTAACTTTAATAATATTGCTTTGTAAGATATTCAGATCATTATTTATAACTTTCTCCTGTACTAAGGAAACCATTGCTCCACTATCAATTAGCGCATAGTATTCTTGATCTAAAATTCTCAATTTAACAAACGGTAAACATGAGTTTGTAACCTCTTCTTCATTTTCCTTCAATAAATATTCCCCCGTTCTATCAAAAGTGACGGTAAAGTTGGCAATGTACTTAAAACTATTATTATTTACAACATTTCCATAAATTGGAGATTTCTTTTAACGCCCGAAGGCTCTTCGTGCACCTCGGCTATCTCTATTCTCTCTAAATCTTCAACATTATTCACATTCCCCATTCTTCCAGTTAATATCGTATTGATGTAGGGTTGGTCTCTATTCTGCGCCTGATCTATTTCTTGGCATCGTTTTTTATTCCTCTCATCAATTAGTTCTTCGTAATTCTTCTTGTTATCCCCCTATTGTAGGTATTCCGGTTCTGAGTTCCCCAATTACTGTTATACCCTCTGTTTTGATTAAATGCCCGATTGTAGTTATAGTTCCCATAATTCCTTCTATCTTGTTGATTGAAATTGTTGTTATTAAAATTATTATTGTTTGACCTAAATTTATTTTCGAAAGTATCTCCCAATTTTCTTTTACTAAAATTTTGACGCTCCGTCGTTCGGTTCTCACTTTTTTCGTTAAATACAGCCATGTCGTAATTCCTAACGATCTCCAGGAAATCACGCAATGTTTTGACGTTTTGTACTGCCACGACTCTGGTAATCTCTGCTTCGAGGTGTCTTGACAAATGCTGAATTATCTCCTCTTCTGACAGTTTAGGAGTAAGATACTGCGCCTTGTTGAACCTATTCATAACGTACATCTCCCGAGAACCTCCTTTGTCGACGTATTTCCCGGATGTCAATTCCGTCCTCACCTGGGCTTGGTGCGAGTTGCTCCAGTACTTTTCAGTAAAGAGCGCTCTAAATTGTTCATACGTTGTGTACTTCGACTTGACAATACTGTGCCAGATTTCTGCATTCCCCCTCATAGCTATGTTAATAACTTGTGGTTTTCGGCATTCGGTCGTTACAGTTTTAATGATGTTATCAAGCTTCGCCAAGAAAATAATTGGCAGCTCTCCGTACCTACCCTCAAATTTCGGAATGAATTCCATGCCAAAGCTGGGAGGTGCCACGCTAGCAGGGTACTCTTGCGTTTGTTCAAACCTTTCGTTCACCCCCTGTAGCTCCCTTGTGAGTCTATTATCCACCATGGCAATACGGATCGCATTCTGGTTTCGTTCTTCATGCGCTTTGTTGAACCTTTCCTCTGCATTCTTTTTTAAGCTGCATAATTCCTGTTCCATCTCTTCCTGATGTTGTACCAACCGTCCCTGTATTTTAATCTCGAGTCCTAACATTCTGTTTTCTATTTCTTCTCCTTTCCTCTTTAAACTTTCATCCACTATCTGCAATACCTCCTGCTGTATTTCATCCTTAGCTGTTTCTTTGAATGTGTCTAATTTTTGTTCTAACCCGTCAATCTTCACTTGTACTTCTTCTTTATTTTTCTCTTGCATTTTAGTTAATGCTTGTTTTAGGCCCTCGACCATAAGATTGGTGTGATCGTAGGCCCCTTTCTCTCTCTCTCCCGCACCCTGTTTTAATCCATGCTATTTGTGAGTGTTTCTTGTAATTTTCTTTCCCTTTCTTCGGCTTCTTGTTTTTGCTCCTGCACATTGCTTGTAATTGCTTCTTGTACATTGCGTGTTATTATTTCTTGCAATCTTATTTCTCGTTCTTCTTCCTTTTTCGCCTGCTCCTCGGCATCAGTCCCAATTCCTGTCCGGGTCGTTTCTTGTACGTCCTCCATTTTTCGAAATAATGCCTCTATTATTCCACTTAATTCTGTCTCTAGTTTCGAAGCTTGGGGCGGTTGCGCTTCTACCTGATCCCCCTGCATTTGCGGTTCTGTCGGTTGCTCTTGTATTTCCATAACCTCTCCGGCTTGCTGTTCCTCTTCCTTCTTTTCCTCGTTCTTCTTTTGCCTTCGAGTCATCTTTCTTGATTTCTTGTTGCTCGTAAGTAAAATGGAAACGCTTGCCCACTCGACAACAACCACCCACACAAATAAAGCTTTTCAAAGAAACAATTTGACACAATTTACCTACCCTGTATAAATTTCTGTTAGATACTACGGCAATAATGGCAGCGACAAATAATTATGTCTTGTTGCGCCTAATTTATGTAATGGCGACCAACTGTTATTCGTTTTTATCTATTTACTTTAGCTAGTTCTACCTTTGTCAATTCTACTTTTGCTAATTCTACTTTTGCTGATTTTACTTTTGCTCCACGTTGGGATCGACAAACTTATATGTAAAGGTCTATGGTAGACGATGATTATCTATAATATAATGTTCCTTAATGTGTGTTTGTCTGTGGCACAAAATAAAATCTCACGTTTCGGCTTCACAGATGTTTATATTTGTTTAGGTTTTGTTTTTCTTATCTTAGCGCTCGGCTCGGAGCTTGACCTTTCGCGTATCCTATTTCACGTGCGCCTAGCGCGCAATTTGCTTGTAATAATTTAATTTAAGAAATAAATACACCCCCTACACATATTTTATTTTTATTTAGAATCAAATTCTGACTGATCAAAAATAAATAAATAATTGTATCAATGGGTTCAAGATTATAGTGTTTTGCCCTTTATTAGTAAATCGCAGATCTGCAAGTTAACTTATTTATGGCTAGCTCTTTTTCGGTAGGCATGAAACTCAAAATCAGCAAGTTAGGTTCCCCCATCTGTTCATAATTAAAAATCCTCGTGTTACTCCACTGGGCTGTAAAATTTAGAAGTAGCAACGCGCAAACTTTTACTGAGCTGTCAAATTTAATCCATCAATAAATAGATTTAATGTGCGGTTCGTTTATGTGTAATTACAGTGAATTTAAACGCACATCTATGAAAAAATTATCAGGTATTTATTCAATTTATGGTAATTTCGCGGGCTAACCTCACTTTTGTTTCCAGTGTTCTTTGTTTCATGACGTAAAAGGACGCGGCTTGGGTCAAGTCAGATGTTATCCGTTCCACTAACCTCACAATTCTAATTTGGTTATTTATTGGGTAAATAATTTGTCTGGAGACTAGGATATGCCGGCTGCTTACTCGAAATGGTAACGTCTCGCTGATACAATAATTTCCGGCTCCTCACGCTGTCAATGTAGTTTTTACAATACCTTGAACTTTTTAGGTGGTCGAACGTTCTATCTTCGGAACGGAGCCCCAAGCTGGATCTTCTCTGGAAGTGTCTGCCTGCGATGTAGATGATGCTGGCCTTGGTGCTGCAGCTCCCCACGATGCCTCGCAGTCGTCAGCTCTTAATTTCGACTCCTGGTTTGTTCGCAGTCGCTCTTCGGATATTGGAGCTGGTCACCGTTCGCACTTTCGGAAACTGGCTGGTGGTGTAATAATTTTTTATTATCGTGGAAAACGTTGCCCACACGTTCACTGATACTCCAAATTTTTCTTAACACGATGGTGTAATTATTTTTTTATTATTTTGATTGTAAATAGGTTAAGAGTTAAATAATTTAGAGACACAAATTAAGCTTGGTATCTAATAATTTATTTCATTTGTTTCTCTCTGCGTTCGTTAACAACAATTGCCTATCTGGCTACATAAAAACGGATGTTAACTGGATCATTGCAATTACTTATAATCTAATTTTACAACTTAATTTATAAATCTGTACATAATCTTATTTCTAAATTATTATTTGTTCATGTTTGCAAATTATCTAAGTTCTAGTGCCACTCACAAAGTTTTATTTTAATTGTCTGTTCACTTGTGTCATTACACTGACTTATTTTTTATAAACACAAATCTTGTCCATTTCCTGTGGTGTCAATCTCGTGCATTTTATAAAACTTGTCTGAATTTCACCAATCTTCAAATATTACTGCTCCATTTGCTTATAGCTTTATTCGATCTATTATTGTGCTCTTTTTGCACTGTATTTGAACATTCCGTCCTTCTTACCTTTATTTACAAAGTTCACAGAACTGTTCTTATTGAATTATACTGACATGTAAATTTAATTAGCCTGCATGTAATAAATCCCTTTGGTGATAGATTTGTTGAATTATTTATTGGCTTTACTTTGCACCAACCTCTTATTATATGTTAATTGATAAACCTGGGAATCTAACTTACGATTTGAGCTCTGCCTTATAGCCATACATTCTAAAGTAATCTCAATTAATATCGGCAATGCTTGACCGATGCAATCATGAATTAAAATTTCTACTATGACTTCTTGCAGTTGCCTGCTTACCCCAGCTCTGTGCTTTATTTGACTTGCTTTAAATTATTGATTCTGCAAGCACAGTTGTGTAACGGGCTAAAGACCATTTAAATATATGGGGTGTTTATTGAGAGGTATCGGTTAAAAGGATACTATAAATTAGAAAGACATTGCAACATAAACAACACTTTAAAAGAATGGGACACCAATTAGTCATAGATTCCTTACGTCATAATAAATCGATTAAACATAATATACCTTAGTATAAAATCTCTTCAGTAAGAAGTTGTAGGGTCTTGAAGTTAAATTTTAATTTTTATTTTTTTTGTAAATTTCCAGAAAGGTATCGATTCAAATTTTGGTACACATGCTTAATATTATGTACTGCATTAATAGAAAAAAATTAAAAAACTAGACTTGACTGTAAGCGGCCCTTTGCCAACCTTTCAAAACTTTTTTTAGCTCTAACTTCGTTATCTGTAACATTTTTTAAAATGTTAGGTTATTACCTGAAAGAAAATTAAAATACACAAAAATGTACTCTTAGTTCATAAGCGTAAGAGTGACCGTTTACCTTGAAATGCTTATCAAATATTTTTAGTTGTCTTTAAGACGTGCACTTATCAAGTAGCCATTATCACAAAAACAATGCGTAATGATAGTAATCTAGTAAACAAAAACAAGAAATCAGTTTTTTGTCTTTTGTGTTTACGAAAATGCTGCGACATAACGAACCTTGCAGTATTGGAGAATTCGTTACGTAGCGGCATTTTCTTAAACGTAAAAGAACAAATTCTTATGTCACTAATGTCATTAATTGATTTATCATTGTTTTTACTAGATGATCATTGTTTTTGTGATCATGTCTACTTGATAATTACACGTCTTAATGATAACAAAAAACCTTGATGGGCATCTTAAGGTAAACGGTTGCTTTTAGGCTGAAGAACTAGGAGTATATTGTTTTTGTGTTTTTTAATTCTCTTTCAGATAATCACCTAAAATTTCAAAAAATGAATTGAAATATAACTAAGCCCACTTGAGATGCCAAGTTAAAATAACACTCCTTCTCGTGGTGTTATTTTTATTAATGTTAAGCTACCCGTTGTGAACCAAAATGTAATAACACCCCCTTTTGGACCCTACTTGAGTTGCCAATTGGAATATATCTAAACTACACTTTGTAGTATCAAATTAAATATACGCTTTTACAAATTATTAAAAAGAAATATCATAAGGTACAGTTCACTTGTGTACTTACCTTACTTCTTAATATGATAAGTAGGAATTGACGTAACTCTTAAATGAATTTGACATCTGAAATTGTCATGTAATTATTATTGTTTACACCACGACTAGTCAGTTTTATAAGCAATGGGACTCCTAATTCCGAGCTGAATAGGTTAATCATCAACTAACAAACAACTCTATTGAAACCAAAAGCTGAATTCCTTTTAAATGTTAATAACTATTTGATTTTATAAATCAAATACAAGTTTCAGGTACTTCATAAAGTTCAATTTGTATGTTCAGTTTGTTAGTAGCACATTTAAGTTTGATCTGACATTACAAAATAGAATACAGATTGTCAAAAAGTGTTTTAATCAAATGTTAACTGTATCCAAACTTAATTTAAAAAAATGAAAATTCTAAATATAACCTAATTCCAAAATGTTAAAATTTCAAAATATAATTGTCGAAAACGTTTAGTACTCGAATCACTATTGAATTTAGAAAAATATTTCTTCTAAAATTAACTTCTAAATATAATTACAATGGCTAAACGATTTGCCGCACCAAACTTGCTTTTATAATTTCTTATTATTTTGTAAGAAATGGTCACTAACCTTCTGAACGTTTATGTCTTGTAGTACCTGAATGCTCTCTCTACCTTGGCTCCTAACTGAATAACTTCTAATCACTTCCTTTTGTTTCCGACCAAATCTAAAGCTCGTTGTGGCTCTTTAAAAACTCTATCACTTGAATAGATTTACACTTACTTCTCTTACTGGCTTCGTAGTAATATACTACGTTGAATGGAATAAGATAAGCTTGAATTATATATTTGAATAATATTCGTGACTTGAAGTCAAATTTGATCGTAGAGAATGCTTTATTACTACTACATATAAAATCAGCAATTATTATTTTTCACAATTAATGGGAATTTAACCTTTAACGCGACTATTTCTCATAGATTTTTTCATTCAAGTTATTCTGTTACTCACAAAATATAAGCAACCCTCTGGTTGCCGTTACTACCCCACCAGTTAAACATCTGTGATATCACACGATATTCATTAGATAACTAGATATAAATATTTAAATTAAATGTATCATACGTACGGTATGCTGCATTACAAGATAACGAAGTTAGAAGTTTTCAAAGATAGGTAAAGTGCCTCTTACAGTTATGTCTAATTTATGAAAAAAAATATTACTGCAGTACATAATAGTAAGCGTGTATACGAGTACCAATATTCAAATCGATATCTTTACATTTGTGGAAATTAACAAAAAGATAAAAAATAAAAATTTTACTTCAAGGCCATACCTATAACTTCTTACTGAAGGGACTTCGTACTAAGGTATTATTAGGTTTAATCGATTTATTTTAACGTAAGGAATCTATGACTAATTGGTGTCCCATTCTTTTTGGGACACCTTGTGTAATGCGAACTTATATTCAGCATTTGTAGAACATGGGACAACCACAACGGTGATCCCAATAATAATGAAAAAATATTACACACTAATGATAATTACAATAATCTAGTATTAAAACGGCCTTGGTACACTAATACCAATTATTGATATGCGAGTTACAGTATTGATCGGTAGGGTTTATGAACAAAAATTTAAAAAATAAAAATAAATTATGTACGCTAATTTAAGTAGCTGGTAAAGAAGAGACTAATTTCTCTTTATGGAAGATTATACAACTTTTAAGGGACTGAAAAATTGCATCATGTAATAGCTATTAACATATCTAGAAACGTTATGAGTATCATAACTCTGTGGTGAAAAGGCAAAATGTTTAAGTCAAAAATGATCATTTTACAGGAACATCAAAAAACTATTTTGCTGGAGATTTGAGAATAACATTTAATTCTTTTCGCTGGTAATCAAAAGAATCAAGTCGATTTATTGACTACAGCTTGCTTTGCTATTGATTCTAAAACTATTTCTACTAAAAAATAAATAAATACGAAACTAATTACTATGGCAAAACAGCATATGTAGACATAAACTAAACAAGAATATGTGGTTTCGAGTTCGAATAATGTGAGGTTATGTGTAAACTTACCGGTTAAGTTCTTGTTACAGCACTTCTGCAAAACTGTACGCACGAGGGTGTTGTCCATTTTGGTACTTATTCGTTAAACTACACTATAATAACTAATAATAACACTGGAAAACTTGACCGCTAAAACACGCTATTGCACCTGCATGGAAATGCACTCGTAGTATAAGTGTACATAAGTTATTTGTTTCAAACAAAAACGAAAAGTTATGAAATGTCAAAAGGGTATAAGTTAACATATGCTGTTCTGGCGTTGCAGATAACTTTACGAAAAGTTTTGACTCAGGGTATTAGTACACATGTACCTTTCTGCCATTGACTAAATTTGTATTTTATCAATTTTTAGCGAATTTTCAGGAAATAAGTCTACATATGCCATTTAGAAAACTTGCTGTAACAATGCGGTTATGGTAGGTAGACTTATATCCTCTTGTATTTAATGCCCGATATTGTTCTGGACACGGGGCATCAATAAAATCAAAAACGAGATAAGTCGACTTATACCCTTATGGATTTTTGCCGCAGAACTGCAGGAGATGTTGTTTAGAAATCCGAGCTCGTAGAGTGAGGATTTTAAGACATCTAAAGCTGTTATGATTCATAACACCCGGTGTTTGTTCAATGGTTTATCCGTTGCAGTATGGTAATGGTTGCCATGTAGGCTAAAGGAGTATTACCGTACAGGTACAGTTATGACTTAATTACCAGCCTACTTTTGTATATGTAAACAAAGGCTTAATATCCTGAAACCGATAAACATAATAACTTGTTTTTTATAAATAATTCCGTCAGTGTTTGTTTAAAATATAGAGCGTGTTACTAAAACATAAAGAAACCTACACGTAGCGATATTCTTCGTAAAATTCTGAGTAGAAAATCGTAGTACTAAAATGTTGGATTGGCCTTTATCAGCCCCTTACGAGCGGTAGACATTTTTTTTCAGGTAATGTACCTTTTCTATTTTAAACACGTCAAAATATCATCAAGGAAAATCGTTCGAATATAAAATTATGGTCCAATACAAAATTTAAGCAATATCGGCTTGCTTTTATGAAACCTTGTGTATCAGATACCTACCCAAAATACTTTTGTTGTAACACGGTTTTATAAAAGTAAGCTGACATTTCTCAAATTTTGCATGGAACCATAATTTTACATTCTGAACAACTGCTCTTGTTCGTGAGCACCCTCGAAGACAAATCCAACACTTTAGTATTATTTTTGTTTTTATTTTATTTATTTTATTTTAGTATTATTAGATTTTCTATTCAGGATTTTATGGAGAATATAATTCGTTGATTGTTGAACTAATTATCATCTCTTTAATTTATACCTTCTACCATACTGGCAATATAGCGACTTGCGATTTTCGATTTGGCACGAGCTAATTTAGTTTTGCTTCAAGTGTCAAATAAACTAATTTATAAATGTAACTTGGTTTTTCTAGGTTAGGTCGTGCATTTAAGCATAAAAAGCAACAAAAAGTGTGTTGGGACAAACATTGATCATTAACATTGATACTCATGTAATAGATTAGTATTCCACCCGTTCTGATATATATTTTGAATCATTATATTCTCTTCCTAAATATAATTCCTAGTACGCCTAATAATCTGAAATTAAAAAAAATATAGTTTCGTTTTAATGCCAATGAAAGAAAATACAACTCGTCCTACGACCTCGTATTTTCAGCTTTGGGATTAGAACTCATAATATAAAAATATTATAATAAGCGTATTACATATTGCCTCTGAGGATATTGCAACATGTGCATTTTCCGTAATTATAGTAATACGGGTACTATACAAAATGTTTCATAAATAAGTAGGTACCGTAAATTGGAGGGTGATAGATTTTCGCAAAATAATAAAAACAGTTAAATAAAATGTCTCTCTAAACCTCTTACCTTGGGTTCTATAGGGTGATAAAGAGAGTTCAGGCAATACACATTTTATTAAAAGTCTCTCCCCAGGGTGGAGATATTGACTGCAAAATACGTACATGCTAGTTATATTTCTATTGACAGATTATATAATTATATATTATATATTTACTTACCAAACTGTAATAAACCAAAGACCGAGAATCATGGTCTGAAGAATCAATTGCCAACATCTTTTAACGACTTTTATATTTAAAAAAATGTGTGCTTACTGACGTCAGTGTCAAGCAATTCATTGGAGGGGGATGGTTTTTCAATCTCCGTGAAAAAAGCTAAGTTTCCTTGTTCGTTTGAATTGTTAATCTTTGATAACGAGGGCAAATTGTCCCTCGAAACGTTCGTATTTAATAATTTTAATTTGCAAAGTGGCGAAATACCCAAATAAGAATATGAATTATAGATTCACGCCACAAAGAAGTTTCAGAGATTACCACAGAGTCAAACTGCATAATTTTGCAAAGACAAACATTTACAACGATTTATCGTGAGCTAGACGCCATCGCCAATAGAATTCCCACCGGTTTTTAACTCCTCTGTATACTGCATGCTAATGCTCGATCCCTCCGGGGTCAGCACGCCAATGTTGCCCTTGAATCTGCTTGCTGAAGCCAAATTGGAGTGAAATTGATCTTTGGCTGACAGTTTTCTCGGTTTAATGAAGATTGGAGCACTAAATAATGTATCATCCTTCAACTTTCCCAGTTATGCGGGTAGGGGTCTCTTTCACTTACAGTCAGCTGGTGAAATAAAACTCAAACCAATTGTTAACCTCATATTTACTTGTCAATAAACAGTGGAATTTTCTACTTAACAGACCAAACTAGCCTGGATCTATTAATAAACAAGGATAAATTGCTATAGCTTTTCGTTCTGGTGCAGCCTTATTTATAGTCTGTTCTGATTGCTTAGCCAGACGTTATTTCATTGTTAGTAACAATGTCTATCATTGGCTAAATTTAAATGGGCCTGTCTTTGTAATTCCTCTCATGAACCACAGAGCCACCTTGAAGCTCATTACTGCTGTAGGTAT
>CALNHX010003303.1:136811-153465 GCA_940337035.1 Agriotes lineatus | reverse complement strand
ACACGCCTCGCGCTACACGCCTCGCTCTTGAGGGTGTGGCGTGGGTTAAAATGGCGGCTTAATGACCATACGTGCTTTCCTAGCTCAGCGGATGTGAGTGGGGCGACCAATGTGAGAAGAGGCTGGAAAATGCTAGGGCCAATGGTTCCTGATTGGCTAAAAATAATGATTTTTGAGTGGCAGAATACGTTATCTTATTTATATTGCACTAATCTATGGGCACATTAATACATCCTTAACCTAATTAATATACCATACAATAACAAACACACATAAATGGAACAAAAGAACAAACACAACACACATGGAACCTTATCTTACGTACACTTAATCTAATGAATACAACTAATCATAATACAAATAAACGGACAAACGACGCATATTTAATTGTTTAACAAAGAAGGGATACGAACCAGTTATTGTTTCTGGCACTTAGGCTACAGTTCGGGGGGGGGGGGGGGGAATGCGCACTTCACCAACAGAGGGAGCGTTTCCCCGGCTGCAAGTGAGCGTTCCCTCACTGGCGGGGGCGGCGTCGACGCTGTTGGCGCCGCAGTCGCGGGATCCTGCGGGGCTCTGACACCAAGGGCAGCGGCGAGCGGAGACGCAGGCGGGCGTTCCTCCTCGGGTCCCTTCCCTCCGTGGAGCGAGCGGTGGTGCGGTCGGGGGCGGCTCGGGGTCAGCTGCACTTCGCGCAGCGGCAGCGGTGGTCGGACTCAGGCAGGGTCTCCTCCCATAAGCGCTCAAACTCGGCCTTCTCTTCCTGGCTCAAGTAGAAGGCGACTCTCAGGAGTTGGGGGCGGCAGGTGATGCGAGCTTGGGCTATGCGGAGCGGCGGGCGAGCGACGGGGGTTACGGCCTCGTAGGCGGCTCGTCCAGTCGGCGCGTCTCCGGGCTGTGGCGTGCGGGGGCAGCTGGGGGACGGCGTCT
Source organism: Agriotes lineatus (assembly GCA_940337035.1). Taxonomy (NCBI): domain Eukaryota; kingdom Metazoa; phylum Arthropoda; class Insecta; order Coleoptera; family Elateridae; genus Agriotes; species Agriotes lineatus. The sequence continues at coordinate 152,535 of CALNHX010003303.1, read as the reverse complement.
CCGTGGGGGCGGCGGCTTGGGCACCTAAGGCACGGCGGCTCAGTCGGGCTTCGGGGAGAAGGGTAGCCTCGGTAGAACTGGGCGGCGAGGGCCCGAAAAGGTGCTCCAGCAGCTCTTGTGTGCTAAAAAAAAGAAAGAAAACAGGGGGATTGACGACCTATTCGTACCTCAGCTGGCGGCGGTGCCGGGGCGGTAGCCGGGCTTAACGTGACGTCCGGGGATGTGTCCCGGGCTTACTTCTGCGGCATCCTGTCTGGACGTGAGTAGCGGTGTGGTGGAGCGGTGCAGCGCCGGCGGCGAGAAGCGCTGGAGGTCCGGGGGCAGCAGAGCCTGGGGCACGGCGGCGCACTAGGCAGCGTTCACGGCAGGCGGCGACGTGGACGACGAACCAGGGCTCAGCTCGACCTGGGGCTGGGTGCTCTTCGAGAGGTAGGCGGTGGCGGCTGCGACTCGGACTCCCCTTGTTCTTGTGATCAAGAGGATCTAACAAGAACTCGGAGTCACGGAGTCGACTTCCACGATCTAGAGGATCTAGCAGAAGGTTTCTTGCTTCTTTCCAGGGACCGGAGAGTATCTGCTGGAAGAGGAGTTGGCTCGAGATCAAGAGGATCGATCGAATGATTTTTCTGGCAGAGGAAGCTTCTTTTAAAGGGCTCGTCTACTCCCACTGCCTTCTCCCGGACTGTCGTTTTTGGGGTGGGACGTGCTACTTTCGCTTCCGGGGGTCGTTTTGTGATTAATTACTTATTTCGCGTTTGGCGCACTTATTTTCGCCCGGAGTGTTTTTTTATGCGGCCCATTGGACTGCTGACGCGAAGACGCTTCTAATGACACCCGGCTTGCCTATGTTACGCTCAATTGGCCGGTGAGTTTAATTAGGTCGCGAGATGAGTATTTGATTAAGTCTTCGCGTGCGCCGCTGGGTCTAATCCGAGCCGTATGTTGATCCCTTGGCGCTATCCATCTCGTGTTGGAGAGGCGCTTAAATCCTTCTACCTGGCTTAATGCTCAAGCCGAGTGCCTCCCTTTGTTCGTTTTGTGGAATTTTCCTGGTACGCGGCCGGTGATTTGTACGGAACTATAACGTCTTTGTTTGCAATTTGTATTTTCGTTTAGCGTTGCTCTGATTTCTAATATTTGCCTGGGACTTTAGGCTGTTTTTGTCCAGCGTTCTAAGCTGCTTTGCTTGGCCTCTGTATGTGTTAATTTCTTTTAATATTTAAACTTTCCGCGTTTTAGCTTGCACTTCGTCTTGTTTCGATATTAGGTTTTTAACACGCTTTAATATGCTTGCGCCTGGCGCTGAAGTTATTAGCGGTGGCTAATCCTTCAAAACCGATTACTTTTTAATGAAGTTTAGGCGTCTTTTTTTATTTAATCGTCCGCGTTATATCATTTCCATTGCGGGCGTCTTGGTTTTTGTCGAGTTGCATTCTTTTCCTAAAACTGTTTGGAGGCGAAGTGCAGGTCGGTGCTTTGGGGTCGGCTGGCTTTTATTACCGGGGTGATCCTAGTTATTTATGACGTTGTTTTGCAATTCTGAGCTGACGGTGTTTGCTTGGTTATTTTTAATTCAACCCCAAAATTAAATGTGTTTTGAGAACAAATGATCGCGAGGCTCGAGGGCGTGAATCACATGTAATATATGCTTACATGTGTGAATCATATCAATGTATTCGCACTGGCTGCAATATGAGATTTCATATTGATACTAGTGTTAATATGAAAATTTAGAACAACTTTGTAGATTTAAGTAAATTCATTTTCTATAAAAATTAATATGACTCAAAATTGCAGAAAATCTTGTATGCAACACGTTGCAAAATTAGTATTTTTCACAAACAACGTGTTGTCCAACAAGCTTCGTTCGTAGGGCAAACTTCACATCTAGTGTGAAAAACACTTTCATTTTGAAAATTGATACATAAATAGCTGTTTTGATACGCCAATGTCAAAAATTACATTAAATCAACCGTAAAAAATCAAATTTCTAACAATTAATGCTACTTGATTAAAAAACGTTGAAAATGTTTTGCTTCCATCCGTAGTACATAACTTTCTTTGATAACTTTTTTCGATAATTTTATTATTAAAAATACAATCCACCTACTCCACACTAGGCGGTCAACCTATAGTATTGATATAGCAAGATTTCGTGATATTCCTGCGACACCCTGTACGTAGTTTGCTGATAATTAGTGCTGCCGATAATGATCTCTTTTGATTACCGTACTAATGTAAAAAATACATATTATAATCCCTAAACAGCATGCAATGCCTTCTTTTTCTAGTTCTTTGAACAAAGATTTTTTCGACTTTGAACTAGAGATGGGCGCGTGGATGGCTATTTACTCACGTTACGCACGTTTCAGGCTTGCTATAAACACTCATGTTCACGACGTGACCCGCCACTCACGACGTGACCCGCCATTCACGATGTGACCCGCAGCTTTTATTTGAAAATTTAAATTTAGATAGAACAGAATGTTCAAATCATGTTCAACAGAACTGTTTTGGAAGTGAAATAATTTACGTGATATGTTGCAATCAGAATAGTAGACACAAAAAAAATAAATAAAAATTTACTACAATAGCTTACAACAAGAGACAAATACTAACAAGAAAGTATATATTGTTAGGCAACACTTTTAATTCCTAGTTTTAAAAGTACTTTTACGTCCAAGGAACTAAAAGTAAGTTCGACTTGATCGCTTATAGACGCAGACACGCGATTGACTGTAGACAGAACATTCACAACACAACACAAGTGCAAAGCTCCGTCGCTGCAGGCTGCCACACAAAAGTACAATGACCTCCCGCTCCAGCTCTAGATCTTCCACATTTCGGGCAGCGGGAGAGCGGGGAACCCTGCAGTCTTTTATTGGTTACTTAATATTTAATGTGAAATTAACCTGAAACGTGAATCACGCTTTGGAAATTTTCACTCTCGTTCAGGGCTTGATTCACAATTTAAATAGAGCTTTGGAATTTTGGGCTATTCGATATGCGCCCAACGAGCCACCTATATCATAATCCTTTGGATCCATTCATGCCGAGTGTCTTAAAAAGACAAACTGACGTGTGGTTTGAATTTCTCGTAATGCAATCTAAAATTTTAGTTAAAATTGCCAAAACTGTAAGTCTATGTCAAATTCAAGTTAGCAGGTTATGTTTTGCGCCAGTCTGTGTCAAAACTGACGCAACACCTAACCTGTTAATCTCGAATTTGACATGGACTTAGAGTATTGCCAACTTCAAGTAAAATTTTAGATTGCATTACGAGAACTTCAAAGCATACTACATGTAATTCATTTTAAGACAGCCGATACTTTGTTTCCTCTACATAATACCAATAACACAGCAAGGCTATGATGTGTAAACGAAATCATTTAAAAATGAATTGTTGTATATCTTTTGGCAGCTTTGAAAATTCTGGACCTGTTAGAAACGAAATATGAAGTTACCAAACAGTCACCTTAAGCCTCGTTCTTTAGCTGGTATCGCTCTAGCCACTAGATACAACTAATAACGCATGACGATTCATTCAACTTTCGCAGGAAGAACGCTTAAAGGCTGAAATTTTCAAAATTAAGACTTGCGGAACTTAAAAATTGAAGTAATTTATAAAAAATATACAAAGCAGTGGACTGTGAAAATTAAAGGTGAACGTCAGGAAAATTTTCACCGCTATTGTATTTCAATTTGAAAATAAAAAATTTGCTCGAATAACAACGATTCCTAGTATTTTGTGGTTAAAGCCAGAGATGACCGGGTTATTGGGGTTGGAAGTGAGCTTAACCTAAAAATCAAAGACAAAAGCTATTAGCTTTCAAACAAACAAGGTGCTATCAGAAGAGGAGGCAATAGTAAGAGGAAGGTGTTAAAAGAAACATGGAATCCTGTCCAGACGTGCTGAACTGGCTTGGAAAGCAGCGGGAAGCTTTTTGGATCCATCATCCGTTGTTTGGCACTGTCAGTATGATGGGGAATGGGTATGAATGGGAACGCAGTGACATCAAAAATCCAAGTCAGTATTTTTATCATTCATGTCCGGTGTTTGAGATGAAAGTGTTTAATTTAGTTTTACCAATATTGTGCATTAGTCTCATGAGCATCCCAAGGTCACATGCGAAATTTTTTAAGTCATCTTAAATTGATTTCGTTTTTTATTTTGCTACTGAGGTTGAATCAGTCGACAATTCGTGGTAGTAACATTCAAGAGTATCAAGTAAAATATTGCTATGGTCAATTACACAAGGTTTCACGCCACTTATTAAATAAAATCAATAAGTAATTCCCAAATCCAGTAGAAGTAGCATAGCAATATAGAGAATACGATAAAGCACTAAATGGAAAGGACTATCGGCTGAATTTAATAAACAAAATTCTTTCCAAGACCAAGTATAGACGGACTACTGCTCTTTCGTTCCACTTCGCCAAAGCTGGCCTTAAGAGCGCCCAGAAAAAGTTGGCAACGACAGAGAGCCGTTGTGTTGTGCGAGCACCGCGTTATTGTTGTCCGCAGCAAAAAATCGCGCCCACCTCCTGCCTCGTCGTTATTATGTTAGATAATAGCCGCAAGAAATAGGATCCAGTGAATCAAAACACCCTGTCGGAAATTCCGCAAGCCAACACGGCACTAAACCAATGTCGGGCATTTTACGCATCGCAAGATAAAGGGCGAATTTGCTGCAAGATGAGATATGGCGGCCGCGCTTACGGACGCTGATGTAATTATGATTTTTTGCAGAAATACTTCGGAAAATAAGTTCCGGTTGCAGAACTGCGCCAGTCGTTTAGATCTGGTCACAAGTGATATCGTGTAGGCCATCTTAATTATATTATTTATTTACACTAGAAGGACCAAAGCGGTCGTTTGGACAGTTTGAGTTCTTTTGGTTTGTTTGCTGTTCAGTTATTTGTTTGTCTGGAGAATTGTATTTTTATAACTATATTTAGTAAACGATGTTCTGAGAATTATTAATGAAAACTTCTAAAAAAATAATTTATATAGCAATGATGCTGCAAATAAGTTGTTATTAAAGTAGAATGGTACCATTTTTTTTTCAAAATAATATTGAAACCCCCTTGACTACATGGGTACAATCGAGGGCCGACCAGTTACAGTGAAAACGAAATGGATTCTTTACAAAATATTAAATGCGTTAATTTTTACAAACGGGTGCCAGTGAGTCTTCAATAAGACCAGAACAAAAATAGATTTTCAGTAGCTAAAACAAACAAATCAATAATAAAATATATAGGCAATGATCAACAATTTAATACCAAGGTTAAGTGCCTGAAATATAATGATAAGTATCACAATTAAAGCTAATAAAGTATTAAAAACATAGCGTGCACCCGATATACGGATACTGTATCAAAAATAACATAAAACAAGTAACACAGATTTAAAACTTTCAATAGTTTATATAAGTGATCACAATTCGAGGAGATCTGAAGGATCTCAATCGAATGCAAAAAATTTAAATTTACATAGGAAAACTCCAAAAGATTTGGGAAATCTCCATTGAGAACGAGAGAAGGTAAATTGTAATAATTTTTGAAATATCAGCCTGGTATTAAAGTTGCTTTTCTTCAGTAATCTACATTAATCTGCTATATGAATTAGATAAATCGTCATTTTACAGGACTAAAGCACTCTTAAGGGTGCAATTATTTACAGAACACGTAATTTGTTTAATTGTTTACTTCCAGTAGTAATGACATACACATACTTCAAGGAAAACACATTTTAATATTGATATCAGGAATGAAGCAGTGTAGGGGGCGGGGGACTAAAAGTCGTTAGATATCAATTACGTTAGATATATCATTTGTTTACTAAAAATTTAAAACTTGATATGTTCGGTTTTGAAACCGGTCAGAGCGTCTCATGCGTGGGACGACTTACGCTAAGGATAATTCGCAACTCATTACTGCGAAGACTAAACGAAGGATATTGGTTCAAAATCGAGTTGTTCATTTATCAATAGCGTTAGCAAAGAGCACGAATAGGGGAAACAGCATCAATAAAATTTAATTTAATAATAATAATAAATGGCTTTATTTTCTCGGACACAGAAAAAAGGTGACGTTTGAAACGGGTCGATTCGTGCCACCTGTATTTACCTATCTCATACTTTTTTATTATATATTCAATTAGTAATAAAGCCTGACAGTATGTGTTGTTATGTCCTATTCACTTAGTAGCACACTATAAGTACGAAACGCTGTGTATACAACCGCGGACTATAAAGTCCCGAGTGCGAACGCGCTAGTGCCATGTGAGAGAATCTGCTAACAATGCAATGTAATTCGGGGAACAATAATTAGCGGATTCGAAACGACGTTGTGTCCAGCAAGTGAACTCATTCGCGCTTCAATTTGTGAATTGGGGGGGTCGACGGATTCGTGCGTGTGCACAACACTGCGTACGTGCACCTTTAGTCGAGGGGCGAGCTATCAAAGTGAAATAGCACATTGGTGGTGAGCCAATGGTGTCCAAGTCGACAGCCCTTGAAGTATCTATTTCGCCCAGCATCCAGCGATTCCCGGGCTCCTCGTCGAACAAAGTGAAACCAGGTTAGTCCTGCTTGAAACAGCGCTAGGAGATCATAAAACAATTACAATATTGTTAATAATTGTTTTAATGAACCATTGCGCAACTATGAGCAAGGGGCTCACTGCCCGATAACGGGGAAGTACCGGAAATCATTCCACCGGCATACCGTCATATGCTAACTCGGCGGATCGGGTTTCCAAGCATCAAGGCACTCTAAAGAAGTGACAACTTCGGGTCAAATTTATTCGTGTGCGGAACTATTTCATACCTCGCGCTCGTGAACTTTGTCTTTGCACAAATAACTGAACTTTAAGTATTTAGTTAATACGTTTTCCATGCGCAGTGCGTAATTGTTTTATCTATTTGCTTGCAAGTATTTGTGTTTCTATCATTTTCTTACAGATTATATGTATTCCTGTAAACTGTTGAGTTTTTATTACCATTTGTGTTTGCATTTGTAAGTACAACATTTCAGGTGTCAACGAGCTGACCTCAACAATATTAGCTTACCCTTAGCTGCGCTGACGATGCTAATAGAGCCTCACAGCTCACCCACTGACTAAGCTGGCGACCCAGGGCATTTTAACATAATAATACAGTAGCGTGTAGGGCTAGGCAAAAGGCCGTGTTACACGTTCAACTAATGTTGTTCTTCCACTTAACCTAACATAATGTCCAGGTAGGAACGTTAATGTAATGTTCTTCCATCAAATATACTACCTCAGTTGAAGTTACTTAAAATTCTGTGTCCACAAGCATAGTAAAACACTGCATTATTTCATTATAATTAAAATTATTGACATACAATTTCACTACTGTCACTGGAATTCATATCCAAAAGTGTTAAGGGATAGAAACTTACATCCGTATCTTCCGATAATTAAAAAAAAAACTTGATCGGACCTAGATCCGAACCTAAGGCTCAACAGTCACTTAGTGTCTGTTAATGGCAACTCGAATAGAAACCGATAAATACGTAGAAATAAAAACGCCATCAATCTCCACCAAAAGCTTTTTAGTTGTTTGTATTAATATTCCATACAAACTAGTACAGCAATCATCCTGATAGGTTATTCAGTTCCCGAGTTTAGGTGTTTACATTGATCCGGTGTGATATCTTTACTGAACTTAATTTTACTACTTTCCTTTAACGCCAAAGCGGTTGCTGTCTGGACAAAGGTATGTCGTTTCATGAGATCTTTGATATAATTTAGGGTTGGTTGCGATTGATTGCGCGGTTACTACAAAAAATATAAACTTGTAAAAACGGCTGAATCGAAAACAATACTTCGGCAGGTTGTGCCAAAGTAAAACACGTTATTTAGTATATTGAAAGGCTTAGTTTGTCGACTGCGACAGCATTAATAGACGCGCCAAACCGCAATGCCTTTTTACGCGACCCATGCATAATTTATTTGCTTAGAACAGTAGCCGCTACTCAGGTTATCAATTAGATCCCGATAATAAATTGCTTTCCTTCTGAAAATATTCGGCAAGCATAGCCTACCAATAATTTATAAAAGTCAGGGGATCCGGGGAGCGCACCTATAGACACGGAATTGCTTTTAGTGACCCAAACGCGGGGGTAATCGAAAAATATGTGTCCATAAGAAGAATATATCTGCGTTTCGAAGACGGGTGATTGAAATAAATAGCGAATTTTCTGCGAGGCCATACCTTCGCTATTTAGAATTTCCATGATTTATGCTGACGCGTCTGATATTGCAACTTGTGTATTTCTTTTTATTTATTTTTGCTTGTTTATGCATGTCGGATTCGATGTAGGTACGAATATTAAATGCATGAGCATTTTTCATGGCTTCGTTCAGCTGTTCGCTATAATTGTCATTAGTAATTCATAAGACGTCCACCCTATAGCAAAACCCTTTCAGAACAGACTTTACTAACAAAACTATAACTCACAACAGGACTTATTCTCACAGGAAAATTTGCTTAGTAGCAGCCAACGCCATGAGACGAGCAACCCACCGAAAGATGGAAAAATGAATTAAAAAAAAGGAGTAAAGGTCAATTAGAGGCTACAAATAAAAAACAGGCCTAAGCTCTATGATAAGAAGAGGACAGAGAGATTGTTTTAGTAACTGGCACTTCACTTACTTGTCACGATTCTGTTAAAACCGAGGAGACATATTATTTATAGATTAATATTAGTAACACTCCGTGGATTTCATCTCAACAAATTTGACTGATCCTACAGGCCATTTATGGACGTAGACCGTCCTCCTTTCTATACACTTTTGACGGTTATCGGCTCGGATTCAAATTAGACCTGCAGATTTCCCCAGGTCTCCATTTAAAATTACATTTGAACATCTCCTTTCGTTGAATCCCACGACACATTCTTGTTCATTTAATTCTGCTGCTTATCCTGGCCTTTTACTTTTGTTACTTCTGTAAAGCAATTATTTATTTTTCAATCGTTAAATGATTCCCCAAGCATCTGGTACTGCAAAGCGTATTGTGCTATTCTAAGTTTGCAAATTTGAGTTTTTAATGTCCACATTTATGCTCCATCGTTAGCAGATGTAGGATGCATTGGTATGTACTTTGCAATGGTCTTATTTTTTAGCAAACGGTTTAGCATACTAGTACGCAAACGATACTATTGTAAGTCTAAATTGCAAGCCATTATGATCTCCTCGAAGAAATACAAAACAAATATACAAGAACATTACTAGTAGTTGGTTGCCTGACGAATCGTATATGTGGAAAGGGAAACGACAGACTTAACATATGCCACCGGAACCAGGTCAGAAACGAAAAGAGCAAAGCAGAAAATGAGAGTAATCGAAAAAAGGTAATGAAATTGATGGTTGGTTTAATTCTACGAGACAGGCAAACGAATAACTCTATACGAGAATACATACAAGCTGTAAATGGACGAAAACAAGAGAGACCAAATGGAAAGAACATGTAGAAAGTATGGATGCGGAGAGACTAACTCAAATTTTAATGAAGAAACGACCGAGAGGGAAAAGACTTCTTGGACCACCAGTTGGTTCCGATCGTCTAAATAATGACCCCCGATATAAACAGGAATTGCCCATAGTCATCAGAAAAAAGTTTAGCTGCTCAAAAAGAGTCCAAACGAGTCGTCTTCGATGTTCTTCGATGGTATATTCTCTTTTCTCATTATAATATGTTGACCCAAATAAGTGTAGCTTTGCAATTTAATGATCACGAAGGAAAATACATTTGCACGAGTGCCTCACCTTTCCATACTGCACTAGTTATGAGCAGGTTTTATAGCAAAATCGATTAATTAACAATGATATTAATATGTGTTAAGTTAACTTTGTGACGTTTGCACCTATACAAATGAGTATCTTACATATACCTACTGTATTGAAATTTTAACGCCAACATTAAATCACAATCGGAGTTTGAATTTCCCGTGCGCAATGACTGAGTGGTAAATGCACGAGTTCGCGTGCAGCCAACCACTACACAACTCCACCTAGACTCTACTAGAAGACAGCCCAGATAGTGGAAGAACTAGAAGGGTATAAAACGAATATTTTCAGCCCCTAGGTCCTTTGGGCTTAACCAAAGCCGCCTGCAGCAACAGAAGGTCTTTTTGTCGAGCCCGGAATCGTCGCTTGAGCTTAACAAGCAAGTTTTCGCCCGAGCCAACATCCGAAACAGCGTTTCCTTCTAGCCTACCAGACCCACCTCGGTAATCTGGACTTCGTATTATCCTGGAATACGAGCCACTTGAACCACGAGATGCTTAAGTTCATTGGCTTCCCAGGAAAAGCCCTATAAAGCCGTAACCTCCTTTTTTTACATGCTCTAGAGTGGTCCCAGTGCTAGAGAATTTCATGTGAAACTAGTGCCATAACCGCCCAATAAAGCGCCGATATCGGTACCAGAGAAAATTCCGTCTAAACCAACCTCCTTTCCCCTGAAGTTTCCATCGCCGCGCCGACCGCGGTAGGAAAGGCCCTCATCCCTTTTGATCATTCCAGTCCTTGAACACGCAGATCGTTGCCACTGGGAGTTACAACGCCACGTCAAGCCACCAGCTGCGCTAAGGTGCTCTGGTAGTTGCCGATCTTCCAGGCCTTCGACTACATCAACCAATCTGAAATTGTTTAATTTTTTACTTCCCTTGTCTAAAAGACGAGGAAGAATTGTAATCATGAAAATATCAATCACCTCTTAATATTTCTTCAAATATTCACGTTGCAGGGTCCCTGAATGACGCAAAACATGTTTTCTCAATTACGTCTGTTTACAGTAATAATTTGCACATAGCTAAGGCTTTACGCTTGACGAAAATTAGACTTAACAGATGCAAGGTGAACATCGCAAATGGGACAGAATTGTATAACGTCTTTATAACGCAGCGATAAGCGTATACAAATCCGCCTGGTTGTGGCGCAGTAGTTAAAGCATATGACTCGCTCGGACACGCACCTGGGAGTTCCTTTCACTGTTTCAGTATTATTACCGATGTTAAGATATATGTACCATTTTATATTCATAATTTTGAACACCTCTTGTTTTTCTTTACTATTTGCGGTTTCCAAACTTCCACTTGTAAGAGAAGTTTCGGATAAAGCGATTTTTATTTATAGTTTCAATACATTTTTCAATGTATATGATCTATTCAACATATTCTAGATCTATTCTCCCGAGAATAATATCGAACTCTGGCTTACTGACTACCCATAGAGGCAATTAAATGCAAGAAAGTTATTCAATCATAATTGCCAGCCATGATCAAGCATACCATCTTAATTCTAACAGGACCGAAAAATGTTTTAACAACTCCGATTTTGGTCATACTCCATACGCCATGTTCTTAATTATAAGAATTAAATTACCTTCCCAACCCTTATTTGTTTCCCATCGTGCTCCAACCGTAATCTTTCGATATTTCATGTTAACTCCCAAATTAATCGGCCATATCTCTCGGTCAACTCACGAGGGTAGCACTTGTGCTGGTCCAATACCTCGAAAAATTTGCTCCAAATCTCGAGACGAAATAATCTCGTGTACTTTCTGCAATGAAATCAATATCATCCACTTATTAGACACTTTATCAGAGTTTTCGCTAATTTCAACATGTTTCACTGTAGGTACATTATTTCTAAAATGCAAAAGTTGCATATTTTCGTAATATTTGTTTTCTCTTAAACGGACACTTAGTATAACCAGACACGACTGTTTCCTTTAATAAACGGACAAAAAAGTTTGGAACAGTTAGTTTTCCGCTTATTGTGACTTCACTGTAATTATACTCAAATATGCGATAATCCGATTGGAATGTGTTTTGTTTTACTACTGCTCGACAATATCGAAGGCGTTAATCCAGGGTAAATCTCGTTAACAACCTGAAACATGTCTGAAAAGAAGTTCAGTAGCTCCAGTGAGAGGGGGTGTGGGTAATAGGCTTGCAATTTTCTGTATAATTGTAACCTGGAAAAGTACGTGGAAAAGGTCTTGTTATGTTATGGACTTCGCTTGGTGCCGGTGATGCAATAGGGAAACTCCACCAGGAAGACGTTTTTCGGCATTGAAAAATATATACGTGCTCAGCTCAAAAATTGGGTCCTCGTTTTGCTTTTGGTTTATCTCTGAAATAGCTTACCTGACTTCAAAAAACGCGGAACTGCACTGCGCTTTACAAAGCGAATCATGCAGTAACTTTAAGAACTCTGTTAAGATAACATTCAGAAGAACACTCAAGCGAGCGCCAGCTGAATTCCAGAACCACAACAGACAATTATAACAAAGGAATCCTAAGAATTCTACCTGCTTATGACGTTACGTAGCGTCGCACGGAAGACTAACTGCCTTGCAGATTTTTGACTGTCAAAAAATTTCACAGCGGAAAACCAATATTGAAATAGGTGCTTAACCACTTACTGCTGCAGTTATTACAGGGATACGCCCTAACACTAATTTTACAACTTCGTTTCTTGCTTATTACATATAAAGTTGGTGGCAACTTATGCATGCAAATACGTATAACGTATTCAAAAGGAAATGAATACTTGTCTTTTGGTTTTATTCGATTTCGTAGTGCTTATGTAGGTCCTTTCTCATTAATGCTGTACTTTGTTTTACAAGTTTTCGAAATTCGTCATATTTACCGCCTTTAAATAGATTTCTCTCTTCTTCAATTTTACCTCGGGGTATACGCGTATACGCTGTAATATGTCAACAATTCAAGCAACCTTGATCCCTTTTCGTGTCTTTCATCAAAACTGAGCTTGCCTACAGATTCTTCGCTTTTGTCGCGCGGCTGCAAAGCTTCGAGCTAAAGTTCACTGTAACTGGGGTATAAGTATAGGGTAGATTTATTTTTCCCCATTGCATTACGTTTGTGTAGAATAGTTTTCTCGTCATTTTATTAATTTGGTATTAAGAAGAATGGTGTTGAGAGCCTACTAGTTCAAAAACATGGCGAAAGAAGCAAAGTGAGAAGCGAAGACTTTAGCAATAAGACGATAAGATAAGGATGAAATTTGAAGCCAACCTTGAAACGACTGAGTTTTGACAACATCTGTCGCTGACTTCTTACAAAAGGTTTCAGTTTTAACAAGCATTCCAACTTCTTTCGATGGAGCGACCTTTATTATTCTTCCAAGCCTGACGTGAAATTACTGAAAACAGGTATTTAAAGTTTTAAGTTATGAATGTAATCATATCTTAGGCACCCATTTAGAGCTACCTGGGATACAAAATAGTATTAGTAAAGCAGGACCCCAGAAAATTATCGTTCAAGTTTTGCAGCAATTAGAAGTCTGTGCCTAATTAGGCATTAAAGCAGAAACTAAGTAAATAACCGAATAACACCAACAAGGCTATGTAATCTCATTTTATTTACTCAATTTATTCCTATTTAAGTATCTTATTAAAGCAGCATGTTTAATTCCACATAACGTCGAATTATCCGCCGCGCTTAAACGTTTGAACATAATTTAAGCAAAGCTAACTCTGTAACTACCTTTTGCAGTGCTGAAGGAGATTACGTGTAATTAAACAAGCAGAGTAATTGCCTTGCAGCGTTCTTTAAGTGCCGCGTTATGCAGTAACAGCATTTTAAAGTCCCATGATGGTCGCTGCTCATTATATTTGCTCGAAAGTGACGCATCCTGCGATGGCCAAACGGGTTGCGTTTCCAAGATGTCTATTAATAAGCGCGTCGAAGATCTGCTGTTAAAAGACGGCACACGTCAAGCTTTGCACTTGATAAGTGATGAATGTGTGTACATGCCAACAGACAGAATTAATTAGTGTTACGACCAGTAGCGCCAAGATGAATGATAAGATCCGAGCTCAGGACTATCTGATTACGCTATCGTCGCTGACCCTTCCACAGCTAGACGTTTTATAGGCTATGTGTGCACATAGTAGATTGTTGTTGCATATTTACTAATTAGTGGCTTAGTCAAGTACACGTTACACAAGCTTTATGACGGAAACGAAAAGCTCTCCATAAGCATCTGCAAATGCTAATTGGTGCAATTGAGATAAATTCGTATATAGGTAAATTTACATCTTTCCTGGATTTCAAAGAAAATGTTCAGATTTCTTTTTCTGTCTTCCTTGTTCTATTTACACTTAGCACCTTTCCCTCTTCATCTTATAACAAGGTTGCCGTGGCCTTCCAACGTCTTTGCGACCTATTGCAGACTTATCTTTAACTATTTTCACTATTCTACCATTGACATTGGAATATAAAGATAGGTGTCTACAGAGCTGAGTCGCTATGGAGTGGATGTAGTAGCACTACAAAAGATAAAGGAGAAAAACGAAAAGTAATTTAGATGGGAAGTTATGTTTATACAATAGCGATGGGGACCGGATCATGGTGCATTGTGATATACAACATGGTGTAACGAAATTTAAACCAATATTAGAGAGGAACACATTAGAAGATAAGCTTCGGATTAAGCAAAAATAAGAAAACATTTTGGAGGAAAAACACGAATCGCTCTAGATAGAAGTTCAATTAATCAGATTGATCATGTGCTAGCGAACAGCAAGGGAATAATTATAAAGCAGAGGTAAGTAGTCCTGGCATTTCGGATCATAGTGGAATGAAGAAGAAGCACATAATAGTAACAAGAAACCCATACTAAATATTATGTTTTGTCAGAAAACAGGGAAAGAGAAAACTATGAACAAGCGTTGAAGGAAATTTTTACTCGAAGTAATCGATAAATGAGAAGTACATTAGAAGAAAGAAGGCCATCCAATGCCCAATAGAAATAAGTATTAGAAAATTATGGACACTAGTTTCACGAAGAATGTGATAACCAATTCGAATTGAGATCATGATGGAAAATCAGAGAGATAAAAACAATAGGAAATGAAGACAAATGTTATAAGCAACCAGGTGCAAAATGTAAGGAGTTGTGTAGAAGGAGGAAAAGGGAATACAAAAGAAGAAATAATGAGGATGGGATTTCTTTCAGGCAGTAAAGAGAAACCGAGAAGAATAGAAAGGAAAAGTATTTGCCTTAAAGGAAAGGACGGAAAATGGATAACAGGACGACAAGTGGTTTAAGAGTCGGCAGAATATTTCCCTGGCCACGAACAGTAAGTAACTTTAGACCCATGACCCGGAATAATCAGACTCAATTACCATCCCAGTTACAAATCGTACTAGAAAAACTTTTAGGCGAGACCCGGACGAATCGGAGGGTAAACTTTTTTAAAATTAGCAAAGAGTGTTCAAATTACCAGGGAGCGCCAAAAGGTCTCCTCCAGACAACACATAAATCCATTAGCTTATGAGAACTCCTAAACTCATTAAAATTTGCTTAGCTAAATTCGCTACTATCTTAAATGAACCCTTCAAATTACTTGCATTAGCCACATATAAAATAAAAGTTAATATGAACCACACAATATTAGGAATGGTTATTCTACAACGACAAAACAAGTAGCAACACTGCCTAAGATACAGGTAAGTCCAACGCTACACGAGAAAGCTACGAGTGCAGTCAATTCTATTCTTACAAGCTAAATTACACTAGCTTAAAGCGTTAGTGACATGTTCCAAGAAATCCCAATTAATAGGACAAACAATTTCGTTAGCGTAACCCATAAGAAAGTTAAACATTTAAGCCGCTGAGAGGTATGGTATACGTAGGTAGGTTAAATTATCAAGCAATCATA